>VZTM01015774.1:26440-47187 GCA_013400555.1 Jacana jacana | reverse complement strand
ATTTTTATTTTTTTTAAAGTTGTTCAACTCATTTTTTTCCTTTTTGGGTTTCCCCCTCCTCCCCCCAAGAACCTTTTACCCCGGTGTCTCCGACGGCGGCGCCGCGGCACCCGCCCCATGGCCGCAGCGCATCGGGAGCGCTGCTCGGGCCCCGGTCGGACCCCGGGGAGCGCCTCCGGCACCCAGCTCCGCTTAGGAAACGGGGGGCGGCAATAGAAGGGTACTTAAAAATAATAATAATTAAAAATTAAGAGTGAGAGCTTCGGGAGGGCGCACCGGATGCGTCCCCGGGGTGCGGTATCCCCCAGCCCTAACCTCGCCGCTTTCAGCCCAGGTCACGCACCGAGGGGAGGGCAGCATCGGCGGTGCTAGAGAGGCGGGAGGGAGCGGAGGGGGAAGAATTCCTCCTTCCCCGCTCCTGTTTTTTCAACTTTAGATTCTCTGCCCTACTGTGTATTTCATCTTAAGCACTTCTAAAAGTGGTGGTTGTTGAGATGCAGCCAATTTCTTGCACCAGCCAAAGCTCATCTCATGCCAGCACCTGCTCTGGGTTGCCACAGTTAAGGTCGGTGTAAATAATGTTTAAAAAAAAAAAAAAGCCCTCACTTTGATTTTTATTTATTTTACACCAAAGCGACCAACCTAATCAAGGGTTTACATGAATTTTTCTGAGAATGTCTTTCATCATTGCAGATAGTGGAGTTTTATCCTCACGTTTTCTATGGCTTACTTTACATTTTCACATCTCAAACCCCAACACACACCTTAGCAATATCTGCATCAGGTTTCCCCTACTTCTGGAGAATGGAAGTAGTGCAGGCAAAAAAGAGCCAAACAAGGTTTTATTTCTTGGTTATTCAAATTTGAGCAATTTCCCTATGCTGTTTCATAGGCCAGTTTACGTACAATGGGTCAGGGTTGGTTGGTTGACATTTTTTTCCTTTTATACAATATGAATGCTTAAATAAACACATTTGGGTTTGAATTTGCATATTCTGCTCTCAAGTCTGAAAAGAGCTACACATGCTTACACAGCAACAGCCTAATTATGTGGTAACAGTTTTGGGCTTTGTTTTTTGTTGTTTTGTTTTTTTTTTTTTTTCCTTGTTATACAAGAGAACCTAAACAAAAGAAAACCACAAATATTTAAAATCTAAGTAAACCTAGTCAAACAGAATTTGTGTATGCAGGACTAAGTGTAACCTTCTGGGAATAGGAGAATGCAATAGGATCAAAGAGCCAAGTCACTCATTTCCTAGATTAAATAGGCCTCTTCATCCTTCATTGATCTCTGCTGATATCAATGCTCTGTGCTGTATCTTAAAGCACTTCACTTGGATAAACACAACTTGCCTCCAAAAATCAGACAAGAAAAGTATTCAAATTGACTAAATCTAGACCACTCACTAAATTTCAAATATTTCAGGTCTAACTCTTGATGGCTCTGTCTACATGGGTATAGTGTAGTTGATTAATAGTTTAAATCTTTTGGTGTCTTGACCAGCTAGGCCTGGAGGTGCTTTGACAACAGGAAAATTCACATCTAAGCTCCTCTCAAGAACTACCACCTGCCCTCCTCTCTGGCAACAGGCTGGTGGGCTTCAACACTGACCAATGCCCAGCAAAACCAGAATCTTGCTGCTGCATCAGAAGGGTGAAGCAAGATCAAGTGATTCACACAGCTGCCCTAAAACTTTGATCTTGAAGCTGTCTGTGCTGTTATTTCTGGCAACTGAGCTCCCCATCTTGACCACGAAAAAAACAAATAGTCCAATTTCTGGAGCTTGTTAATTCCCTCACTTTCCCATGACTATTCAAGAAGGGAAAGTCCAAATATATCTGTTATATAGCACTGTTATTTTATTTGACACATTCTGCTACAGTAAGGGACCCCACGGCATCTTACAGGGACATAGAAGAGTTTCTTCTTGCTGGAGAACACTGGAGTCCATCACATAATTTTGTTCTCAAGCGCACCTTGTTACTGATTTGGTCATATCAATGGTGACTCAATGTTTATTAACAGCAGTATCCACCATAAGGTGGACTTTCTCTAATCTTAACTTCTGAATAGTCTTCAATAGGAGCCACACCACAAATACACTTACTCTACAAACATGCACAATTTAATCTGAAGATGACAACTGCCAGGAACACAGAAAAACCTCAAACTGACAGTAAGCACAGTTTGTCCTCTCCATTACTATCACCATTGGAAGGGCTCTGTTTGTATTCCCATGTTACTTCTTACGTATTATCTTACCTTGCTACATTTTACACTCGGCTTAGTAGATGTAACTCAGAAGAGCTCATGGAAGGGGAAAAGGTGCTCATGAAACTACATGAGCTTACTTTACTAGGGGTTGGCTTCTTCCCACCCCTCTGCCCCAGGTTTCCAGCAGAGTTAACACAGCAGATGGGCCTTCCTTACTCTTGGTGGTCAGAGAAAATACAAGTGATCATCTGCTTTGGAAATTATAGGAGATGACCCACACTGCACCTATATGAACTCTAGTTCTAGAGGTGCTATAGGTGCATATAGGTTTTGATTTCTTAAAGCAATCTTCAGCTGAGGTATCTGGAAAGTCATTAATATTCAAGATCCTTGAAGGGTCCTTCAAGTCTACAGGGAAACAGTTCACATTGTTTGGACTGAGTTCTAGGGGAAAAAAAAAAAACCAAACAGATGACTTAGAGTAAAACAATTTTCACAACCTACCCTCAAGTTTAAACTACACTAAGAAATCAGAAGGTCTTCATAAGCTGGTAATTGGGCCTTTGGTGCTCACCAATAACCCCACCCTTCAGGGGCTCCTGGGCAGGAACACCCCTTCACCCAAATGAGTAGCAGACAAGCTCTTGACTGCTACCATTTATTCTGAAACACGCCACTGATTTAGGACCAGTTATGCTACATTGTGTTTTCTCAAGATATGCATATGTATGTAATCAACCATCTAAATTAGCACTTGCACCAGTTTGAATGTGCATGGCTATCATCAGTGAAGTGAAAACAGTTCTAATACCCTCTCTCAGGAAAAGAGGCATGCAGAGTAGCATGCATTGGCTGGAAAGTATTGGTAGAATTTACAGTAGTTTGACACCATTCAGCCATTAATACTCCAGAGTAGTCAGAAGAAAACAACTTCTCCATACCTCATAGGGGAGGCATTATTATTACCATCAAAAGCAGCTATTAAAAACAGATTGTTGAGAGGATGAAGTGTTTCGGGTTTGTGAATAATCCCTGCTCGGTTTCCCTCTTTTTCTGGCTCCTCAATACCACAACAAAGTAAGACAGCAAAAAGTTGATGCTTCTAATAACAAATAATGACATTATGTGAAAGGGGAGAAAGGAGAGCCCTGTCACCGCAACACAGCTGATCCTTTGAAGGAAAGAGACAGGTTTCTTCACTTATACCAGAGTAAGTTGTAGTCACAGGACTTATTACACACAAGAGCAAATGAGACAGGAAAATAGTACACTTTGAGTTAATTTAACAGACAAAAAGTGATATTTATAAACTAGATAAAAGACACAAGGTCCATGGGAGAAAGTGGGGACTACTCAGATGTAACAAAACCACCTGAACCATGGTGCAAAGGAATGGAGTACTGTTCTTTGCGCAACCAATCACTTACACTCATACCTTCTTTCATCATCAGAGGTGTGTGCCTGTTGTCCTAGTACAGCTGTACCTTCTGCAAAATCAGTAAGCTGCGTCCTTTCTCCATAGTGGCACCACGCACTTGCCAGGGTAGGACACAGGACTGCAGCTCACACCTGTGCAGTCCTCAGGACTCCTTTGCCTAGTGCTGCAGCTTCATACTAGAGAGGATTCTTATACAAGAGCATATATTAAGACATTTATATCGCTCTTGTGCAAGAGCAGATATTAAGAACAACTCATAACAGCGCTTCCCTTGTTTCCCTAGGCAGAAAGCAAGACACTCTATAGGCAATACAGGACCAGCCAGTTTAAAATGTAATTTTGAGGGAATCCATTAAGACGTCTTTTGAGAGCTTCCAAATACTGAGTGCACACCTTCAAGCAAGAAGGCTCACAGATAAGGCTCCAGTGTTTTGAGGCATTGATTACTTACAGACACATTCCAGANAAAAAAAAAAAAGAAAAAAAGACATGATGGCCAAAATGTTGGGAATGTACCTGTAAGTATTAAAGGGCTTAAAATTACTTGGCTTATCTTTCAGCCTTTCAAAATTACATACTGAGGATGTCTTAGGCCTATCCCAAGGAAAGATGGTAAACCAAAGAAAGTCTAATTAAAATAGCGATATGTTGCAACAGAATCAGTTTACAAAGAGAACTGATGATGAATAAGTATACAATAATGCAGAACTACTAAGAAACTAACTCAACTCAGAAACCAAAGAGAAAGCAGATGCAATCTGGTTTATAAAGTGAAGAAAGCTTTTGTTTTGGGTTTTTCCCTTGACCTTCAATAGCTTATTATTTAGAAATACTATGTTTCACAGTTACTTTTTTTTTTATTGACCTGTGGAGAGTAAAGGATGAACACATTTGCTAAATAGGACCCTGATTCATCATCTAGAATGCAAACAATTGTAAGGCAGCCAGGGCAACTACTCAGAAGCTTAAAAACTTAGCATGTAAGACTCCAGCATGTTTTAAAAACCACTGTAGAGGAACAACTTAATCTGGCAATATTGTCTGCTACAGTAAGCTTTTTGGTATATAATGCAATAATAATCCAATTTAACAAAAATGCACTATGAAGCAAATACAGCCTTCACTTAATTCTTATAAATTATTTTGCAATATACAGATACAATATTATTACATTCTAGTCTATTTTAACCTAATTAGTTTACCCTCCACATTACCCACACCAGCTCATAGCACTAGCATGGGGCAGAAGAGATCTGCAGCCCCTTCCTGCTCCCTGACAGTAGTTCCGAGAAGGAAACACGGCCACAAGATCGCTAGAGGCGTGTTTTACTCAAAGCCAGTAAAAACAACAGTAACATTTAAGAGATAGGAAGGGAAACTGTTCCCCTAGGTAGATTTTAAAAGCCAAATTTTGTAGCGATGTTTTTAATACTCATTATCTCCTGTCCCCAAGAAACAGTTATCTTCACAGAGAAGAAAGAGGAGCAACATAAACACGAGCAAAAACACTGTGTGCCAGATGAATGTCCAGAGAGATGAGAAGCTGTGATTGAAAATTTTTGCAATACTGAAGCTGATACCAGTGCCTACTAGTTAACATTCAGTCACTCAACAAATATTTATTTAGAGACAGTGTAACATACCCACTGCAGAACTTTGAGTTTTAAAGAGAGCCAAGAGGTTTTTGGGTTTTTTGTTGGTTTTTTTTTTTTTTTTTTCCACTTTAAGGAACCTTAATACCAAAGGCAATGCAGCTCTTGAGTCTTTCACTCTGGTACTTACTTTGAAATAGTTCACATAATGATTCTCAAACCCGTACTCACATTCTGTATAGCAGTGAATTTCCCTTGGACATAATCCCAATGAAAACTCAGTTTTCGGATGAAACTGAAGCAATGAGCTTTTCTTCATCCCAGCACTAAATGCTGATTTAACTGTAATCCAGGCAAATAGATTTGGGTTTTGTTTTTATTCACCAAAGACTCATTAAAGTAAATTAGTATCTCAATAAGTGTTTGTTTTAAAACAGTCATTCTTAAACTACTAATTTTTAACAAAGCCACTGAACCCTTTAACCTTGTGGACACTTGCCCTCTAAAGACAGCGACAAGTTATTGTAGAACTGCAAAAATATCCTAAATTCTTCAGATGCTGCAACATTAAATGCCAAATGCCTGCAAAAAAAAAAAAAAAAAAAAAACAAAACCCCCAACCAAAAAAAAAAAAAAAGCCAAACCAAAACTAAATCTTTTCTGGGACCAGAAAACTGTCACAAAAGGATATATTCCTCATCACTTTATCCCTTCAAAGAATCACACAGTATTGCTGGAGCTCTCCAACTTCTAGATCTTTTTCTTTGGTCCTAAAGAAAGACCAATTTTTAGCAGGCAAAGTACTTGGGCCAATTCAAAGATACAGCCATACAACTCCCAAATGTATCCTGGGTACTCTAAAACTTTAACTCACTTGAGGCAGCCATAGACATCCAGCCATGGACAACCATAGCCAAGTCCCCTGTAACTCTAAGTCAGTGATGAGAAACATAACTTCCATGAGGGTGTGAACTGGAGCAAGAGCCTAATGCAGGTCTCGGACATCTGTGAGAGCCTCCACCCCCCAGCACACCCCTACTACCCAGACAACACAGCTGCTCAGCATTTGCCTCCTCAACAGCCACAAAATTAGAGCAAACTGTTTACAGCGCTGTTAAAAATCAGATTTTTCCCCTTCACCCTGAAACTTGCTCTATTTTGGGGAGCCAATCCAAGATTCACTTGGCACTGAGCCTAACATTTGTTTCTTAATTTAGATCCGCTCCTGGAAATATTTAAAAGTTCCTTAAGTAGAGATAACATGAGATATAGGTAACAGTAGAAGTGATTCACATACAGACAAGGGATTGAATAGTTATCCCCTTTTTCCCCAAAACCATCCCTGTGCCTTGTTTTTTTTTTCCACACCTACATACTGCACAGCTTACATGAGGCACCTGTTACTGATAATAATCTTGCCCGTGTATACTAAGGGACATTTCATTACACTGTAACATATAATTTATTATAAATAATTTTGTAATTTATGGTAACATTTCACAGAGAAAGAAAAAATAACTAGGAGGAAACTGCAACTTTTATATCCCGAATAATTTGTTTCTTTGGAGAAATAGATTTATAATTTCATTGCAAGTTACTATGGTAAGGAAACATTTTAACATTGTCCAAACCCTTAACCCTTGGCTTTCAGTAATCATAAGAATTAAAACACGAAGGACCATTACAGCTTCCTGTAATTAGCATTAATGATGAACCCAAGACAGTTTAATCTAGCTTGGTCACCACTCCTGCATTCAAATAAGAGTTCATCATTCCATTTTTGCAAACTATTAATATTAAGCAGCAGCACTAACAAGGGTAGGGATTTTTTTTTTTGCATTTCCACAAAGCCAAAGCTGGAGACTACGTAAATACCCTTATGTAGTCCAAGCTACACTTTGTTTACACTTCTACAGACAGCTACAGTCAGATTTTAAATATCTGAAAAATCCTATTTGGTAACATGGAACATGAGACACCAGTATACATGTTTTTTCTTCTTTCTTTACCAGTGATAAAGACTGACACTGTCTTTCAAAAAAAATCTTTAAGTTAGTTTCAAGAAGTGCTAAAACCTCTGAACCTCTGTCTCCAGCAAGTTTTTTTAGCACTATATGTCCACCCTCTGCTTCAGAGCAGTTGCAACAAAAGTGTTTGCTCAAGCTACAGGAGTTGTTGACTTACTGATTTTCTATGATATGTCCTATAGTAAGTGCAGCCGCCAAAGGAAAGAACAACGTTTAGAACTGTTTTTCTCTTCAGAGAGTCTTCAGGAACACAGCTAAAACTTCCAATTACATTTTTCGAATAGCGGAGCATGTTAGGCCAGTACGGCCCAAAATCTCAGCCAGCCTGACAGGCTGAGCAGGTTTTCTCCTCGAATTGTGTCACCAACCCCAAGACAAGTATAGCAGAGCCCCAGACGTGCCTTGCATCAGAAGCAAGCAACACATCAAGTTTCTAAAGTTGTAGGTGGAAGCTTTGCTGCAAGAATCCTACAGAATATCCAGGCAAATTGGGAAACTGATAACATGACCTCCAATTAACAGGAAATACATCCAACATAAGGCAGTTTGAGACGTTTCCCACCATCAGCATGATTTGTTTTCACTATGCTAAATGACTACTGGGGGGATTTTTTCCAAGTCCCCCCCAGACACCAGTTTTCAGTAAAACCAGCAGGATTTTGAAATCACAGTATCCATTGTTATCATTGCAACAATTCAACGCAAAAACTAGCTTGGCTATATAAAAGCTTTTCCCAAACCCTACACATTTCCTAGCAGTGATTGCACACTGGTTATCCAGATGTACGCATTATTAAAAGTCTTTCAGGCTGTGTCATGCCTGAGCCTCAGAAAATCATTGGAAAACCTGCACATATTTTCAGAAAAATAAAAGGATGTTCATAATTTGTAGCAACGTCTAAACGCAAGGTAACAGCTATGAATCAGTGTCTTAAATAAACCATGTTTTGTCTTGAACACAGTAAAGAACTTAAAAACTTAAGTCCCTCATTGACTGGATATTAATGATTTGGCTTAATGCAGGGTGTTGGCATATTTCCATAGTTACAGGCACATAAATGAGTTCAGCAGAGTTGTCCAACAAGCTGAATTAACTCAGTGTTAACATTATTAACACAGCTTTTACTTCGTACCTGAATATTTTTGTTTAAATATTTTATTTAGTTTTCACATCTCTGCTTACATTCTGTAGCTTGGACTCCTAAAAATGTTCCAGAGGAAAAGATTCTTTTTGATGGAAATAGGAATTTTTGCAGTTTGAGTGCATGCAACTTCAAGAGAAGTTTATATTAAAATTAAAAGCCGGTTCACATGAAAGAATACTGAATACTTTAAGTGATTTTTACCAGAAAATACCCAATATCCCTGCCACGCAGCCTAAAATGATGAAAACAAAGACAAGCCTGGGCTTTTTATTCTGCAAGGCAACTTTCAGCTCTTTTCCAGTAAAACCTGGCAAACGAATTAATCTCCTGAGAGATGAATAAGTAAGCAATTTATGTCATAACTCCATAATCTGCCTCTCACTTATTAAAGAAATTTAGAAGTATTGAGATGAAAATACTGAGCTCGGGAGTTGTGCTGCTCTGATCAGGGCATGTAATGTGCAGTGCTACTGGCAAGTACCAGAGCCAAAGCGGGACTGATAAGCATGGAGCTCAGAGGTTAGCACGTGTTCTCCTCTAGCATCTATGCAGAAAAACTCTAGCTGAGATTTTTGGCCCATAAGCAACACAGATGGCCAGTTCCTTTTAGCTCCAAATAGAAAGCAGGCTATGAAATATCCCCTTCATAATACAGAAACTTCAGCCATAAAGAGGAAGATGGCAGAGGGAGAGGAAGAGAGAACCATCAAGTACTGTTCTACTTCTACAGACCCACCCCAAACTCCCCCTTGCCATTCTCTCCACATATCAGTCTTCATCCTTTTACCAAACTGACAGTTCACTTTCACTCAAAAGATTCCATTTTAAAAGACTTATTAAG
The DNA here is from genome assembly GCA_013400555.1 of Jacana jacana. NCBI lineage: Eukaryota > Metazoa > Chordata > Aves > Charadriiformes > Jacanidae > Jacana > Jacana jacana. The sequence goes on along the minus strand of VZTM01015774.1, from coordinate 37,929 downwards.
TGAAGCTGTCATAAATCCGTAGATATAAGACAATAAAACAGCATATCACAGACAGGTTTTCTAGTATCTTTTAGATAATTCTTGGCAGGAATCCATCAGAGCTCTTTGTAAATGCTCCCATGTTTTATTCTCCCAGTTCAAAACCTACATTAAGTGTGAAATGGTCTGCCTTCTACTACCTGTTATATGTTTTTGAAAATCAATAAGTTTTTTCAACCTCATTCCCCTTTGCCTGGGAGATACTTATGATCCGTGGTCTAGTCAGAATCCATCCTTCTGCTTGACTTTTCAGGCAGGTTTTTTCTCCTTGTGTCCCACTACAAGCACTTTTCTGCTCTTCTAACTATTCCCAGATGGACCTCTTGCTTTTTCTGTATTGGACTAATTGGAAAGTGCCATAAAAGCATCTCCTGTCTAAAATACAGAGCAGGGGTAGGTTCTGTTGATAGGAACTGAAGAATTTTAGGCAGTAAGTTCAAGGATCACATTAGTCTTTAGCATCACAAACATACTAGATAAAGGTTCTGTAAGTTATCTACCCATTAAACTGCTGTCAAGGTCAGGTTTGCAACTTGCAGAATTAGCCTCCATTTTTCCCTGAGCTTGGCAGTGTCCAGCTTACTCTGCATCTCTACCACTTTCCTTCAGGTGCTGCAAGTTTCCAGTGCCTTGTGCTTACACAGGCTGCAAGCATTTGTTGGCTAGTTTTTTTTTTACTCCAACAACACTCTTAAAAGTAATCAGAATTGGGTGAAGAACCTAAGCTTTTCCAAACCTTTCTAGAAACACTGTCCCTATCACCATTACATTTTGAGACCTCTCTATCACATAATTTTAATACACTCAGTATCTTCCTCTAAACCAAGCCATTCTAATATCTAATTTAAACAGAGCATGACACTTGAAATCTTTTACAGAAAGCAAGGGTACTTAAACACTGATTTCCCAAGAGACTTTTAGTGGGGTGCATTTTACACTACAACACTGTTGTGTGGCACTACGTTCAGCTGTTCATTCTCTACCAGGTTTCATACCAGTTCCATTATCTCCCCCAGAAGATGACTAAGATTAATCTTTCTAAAAATTGCTGCAATGCTATGTTTTGGGTCAAATTTCTTAATCCCGTTCAGTTTAAAAAGTTATTTTGTAAAGAAATCAGTATGCCAGACACCCATCCAGTTTTAAAACTCAGGTGCAAGTCATTTCAGACCGTCAATATGCAACTCAGGAAACTCCTATTTAAGTCTTTGTTATGAGTGATATTGAAACACTTGATTTCATCCGGTGATTTCCATTTCACTGGACTTATATTGGCTTACCAAATTTGAGATAAGTGCTCAGCCTTTTAGCATTGCTACCTATTCTGGTTTTACATTTAAGTGAACTAATAGCATTTCCTCCATTCATATTTTTAAATCCCTTTCAGCATGGGCTTTACCAACAGCCTTAACATCTTCGTTTCCACTCCTTGCAAGTTGTCATCAGTGGCCTGATCTGCATCGGTCATTAGTTTTGCCTGTATGAGCAGCTTCCTTACTGCAGCAACCTGCAGGAGATTTTGAGCACCTGGGAATGCTTGCATAATAAAGTCTCACTAGAATTAAGAAAAACATGAGTGATAACTTCAAATAACAGATCAGGCAACCGATCCTGTGCCAAGGAGGCCAAAGTGTTTAACACCATCTTTGCATTGGCATTTGCCAAAAGCCAGCTGTGAGTAGGCTGCTGGTACAGCTTCACCAGTGACAGGGATTACACATCCTGTAGAACAGAGACAGAATTAGTAAGAAAATACTGAAGTTAAACACTCACCTTTATCATAGGATACTTAAAAGACTGGGTTAAACTAAACTCTAAACCTCAAATGGTTATTCTTCGAGATCTAATAAGGAATAGTTGCTGTCCCAGAGAACTGGAAGAGACAAAAATTTGGTGGCTACCTCTAGAAAAGGAGAGGGATGAGGTGGGAGACAATATATATATATATAACAATATATAGGTTATCTAGATGAAACTCAAATCCCAAGAAAAATATATGATAGATAATTAATCTGCTGTAAAGGGAAACTAAGAATAACAGCAGTTACTTCAGATCAACAACAAATCTCGCTCAAGCAAATTTTCATCTGGAACACAAATTGCAGGCCTTCTAGAGAAGCAGCAATGCCTGTCAGATCTCTCAAATTCACTACTGCTATCTGGCAAGCCACAGAATTCACTGATGCATCCTTTTATTTTTGGCAGTAATCCATTAAAGGTAGATGAGTTTGAGTGTATGTTGAATGATAGTGTTAGAAAGAAAAGATAGTTTTGGTAAACCTGAGGAAGTGGAGAAAAAAGAAGTGAGTTAAGGAGAGAAATTGTAGGTTACTTGGATAGTTGACTGCTCTGATAGTGTGGAAAACAAGGGGGGGGCAGAAGCATAAATTCTGCAATAAGTAATTTGGGGACTAGAGGGTGCATCACAAAGTCAGCATAATTCAGCATTTCCTGCTCCATAACAGCATGATAATCCTTGTTATGATCTGGACACACACTATTCCCGTATATCTAGCAACAACAGTCCATCTTGGTTTTTTTTTCTGAAAATATGTAGATTGAAGGAAGCTTTTCCCCTTCAATACTGTCCAAGATATACTGGGGCTACAGAGCTATGGGATCTACAAATGACAAATATTATTCATCTTACATTTACTATGTGAAAGGCACAGTTGTATAGAGAGATAGTTTGTTAGAAGAGGTTTCTGAAGCACTTCACTGCTAGAACAGTAGAAGAGCTGTACTCACACACCTCTAAGTGCATTGAAACAGGTACTTGACAGCTTCTGGCTTCCATTGGAGTGAGCTGTGTGGAGGAGGAGAGGCTGATGTGTGGACAGGTGTTCTGTGATCACACTGAGTAAACTGGTTGCGCACATGTTGGAGAGGGCAAGTGGGCAAACCTCAAAGCAACAGATACACAGGCACACTCAAAATTTCTGAAGTAATTCAGTAACTCACAAGGCGGCCAACAGAAATATACTGGCAAGACTCAATTTTCCTCAGAAAGTACAACACAGTCAGTACAAAGCCAGACATAACACTTTACCATTATTGTGCAGAACTCCCTCTTCGCAGAGATGGGGTAGCACAAGAAGTAACTTTGAAGGTCATCTCATGCAGTTATGAAACTCCATGATCAAGCTAAAACTGCCCAATCAGTTTGTCAGGGCTGCCAGTCAGACAGCTGCTTACTCTTCCTTAAAACACAGTAGTAAAAGACTGGTTTCCAAGGAAAGCTACATGTGTGCCAGCAGACTACTGTACTTGGGTATAATGGAAATACAACTGAAAAAAACTTTGTCTCCTGCTGAGACAATTATCAGCCTTTGTGACTTCACAACTGGTTCCAGAGTGCCTTTGCCATAAGCCTCCTTAAGTTCTAGCTGTGACTAAACCCATTACCACCCATGCAGCAGGTAGCAGCCAGGATGATACACACCTCTCCCTATTACTGTGACGTGCCATGTTCTGGTTTCCAGTCAGGTTTCCCATTATTTATTTTCTTCTAAATTCAATATATTTGGGGCTTTATATTATCTCACCGCTTCCACAATATCCATTTCTATTTCCCAATACATAAGATTTTAAATCCAGGAAGCAAAAATTCCATAACATTTTGGCAGAAGAACGGTGTTAAATCTCTGATGTCAATAACTGCAGCCCCAGACTCCACCTGGCCCTGGAAGCAGAAGGAGCAGAGCCAGCGGAGGGAGGAAGCCGCTACAGCTGGGCTGAGAGAGTCCAAGGGAAGAAAAGGCAGCAGTTGTGCTCCATTGAAATGCAGACAGCCTGCCAAGTTCCCCAACTGCACTGCATCAGGAAGTAGTTTTTAATCAGTTAAAAAGAAATAAAGAATAGGGAGAGTGGTTATTAGAAACAGGGCAACTTCTCCATCTACTAATTGGCGTTTTCCTAGAAGGACTGATATTATAAGATATTTTTTTAATGCGCTTTTGGTCAAAAAAAAGTTATGGAAATGTTTAACACAGCTCTCAGAAGGTTATCTCTTGTTTGCAGTACATTTTGATACTGTCTTAAGCACTGAAACAGAAACAGAACAGGCATCTAAATACATGTTACTACAGTTTGCAGAAGTGATGAATTATTAACTATTTCCTGTCATCTTTTATATTGTGTTAATTTGCTTTCTCTTACACATCTGTCACATACCCCCTCCCATCCAGAATACTGGGAAAAAAAATATTTAAACAGAGTTATTCATGCTTACATGTTTTCAATATCACTTACATTAAGATAAAACAGGTCAAATCTTCAGAGAAATTGCAGTTATTCTGCCTGAGGATCTGGACCTCACTCTGTGCAACGTGTCTTAGAGTCTTCAAAATAACAAAGAGCATGAATTTAATTGAGGATAATCTTCAAGTTTGTTTCCTTACACAATCACCCAGTTAGCATGGGAACAGTAAGGGATCCCGGGCTTTAACCTCTTCTCAAAAGAGAATAATAGGTCAGACTATTCTTGTTGACTGCATTGGACATTAGATCAAACTTAAGTTCTACACTGTAGAAACACCACAGGCAGGCAGCACTGCCAGTCTGTGTGCTCCAGCAACAGAGAAGCTTTTACACAAGATTTTTATTATCACCAGAAATTCTGACAGAGACCTGGATTAATTCTATCCTAATGTTTTATTCCCAGCTTTAAATACTATAAATACAGAGACTCCAACTAAAATCAATGGCTTCCAATAGCAATACAGATTACACTTTTGTGCACAAAGCATTAACATGAAGGCTGAAATTGTGTTAGGTATCCAGTATATATGGCTATGGCATAAGAAAACATTTCCTTCTTTATTTGCATAGGTGTCATCTGCCATTTCCTGGCAAAGGAAGAGTTGAATGCATGCAGATACTCTGTTGCTGTAGAGCAGGTACCTCCTTTAAAGGCAGCATCATCATGATAAATTGACTCAATTTACGCTACCTTGGGTTTTCTGCCTCCGAAAAATTCTATGTAAATACTCAGTAAGGCTGCAGTACAAACATGCCTCCTCTTCCCCCTACACCTTTCTGAATAAATACCATGTTCTTCAACTGTTTATATTATTACAATATGAAACCCAAGAAATCACCAATATGCTCTAAACCAATCATTTTGGTTTTGCCCTGGTTTTTATTTCAGGTTTCACCTGCATTCATTGCATATACCAACCCTGGCTCACTCATAGAAGAGCAACAACAACAAAAAAATAGTATGCTACAATGTGCTGGAGAGGTGTACTGAACCAGAGAGGCTGCCTACCATGGAAATCCTAATTTTTCTTACTTCCAAAATGCAGAAGTCTAAAGCATTGGTAGCACAGAGACAAATACACTTCATGCAGAGAAGTATTATGATTGGTAACATGCATAGTTTGCCCCAAGGCTGGGATTTTTTTCAACTGAAGGTGATAGAAAAGAGATGCTTTGAGTACTTTCTGGATTGAGACCTATAGGTGTATAGGATTCCCTCATTCACATCTTTGGATTTTGCATACAACAGCTGTGCATGCAGCTCCTTAGCAATAGAGGCCTCTCTTTAGAAAAATATTTAAAGCCTTATTACTACCAATTGTCATTAATATCAAGTAACTCCAAGAGCACCAAGTAATGAGTGGTTTTAAAACTGCACTGATACTGTAAAGAGATGTTTTGTTTGGTTGGGGTTTTTTTAGTTTTGTTTTTTTAAACATGTGAACACATAGCAAAGAATAAAAAGACTGCAATTTTCCAAAATTAGGAAGTACACAAACATCCCCCAACAAAAACCCAACTCCTAGTCTTTCCCCCCCCGTGTGTGTGTCATGAATACTTTCTCCAGCCACAAACCAAGGTTTCATTCACTTTATCCTCAGACCTTAGTGCATGAAGAAAATTACTAATGAAACTCTGAAAATAATCTTTAATACAACCATGTTGGTTAAAGGAATATCCTTTAAGCTCACTTGCACACAGCAGATCAAAAGACCCAAGAAATCTAAAAAAAAAAATAAAATTAAAAAAGTAAACCCCCTTAATGTTCACTAATGCATTTACAACATTTAGTTATTCATCAACAATTACAGAGACAGACTATCAGGCAGCAAACCAAGAAGTCTGGTGTGAGGCTGTTGGCAGAATAGGTTTGATAGTTCTGATGTGGAACTGATATCCATATGGCCAGATAAGAGTATATGGCTGCTGTTAATCATTTGTTGTATGCTGCCACAAGGGGTTGTTTCTTTCATGTAGGAGTGTCTCTCACCAGTAAGAAGCCTCTTTTCCTCTTTGGAAGTACATATTGTAGCATACAGCAGAAACAAGAGAACAAGGAATAGGCATATGTAAAAGAGCAAGGAAAAAAGGCTCTGCTCGTCCATCTTCTTCATCAAATTGGGTCCTTCCTTAAGGCCCTTTATACAGACAGCAAGGCAAATCAGCACACTTTCTTGACAGTACTGTGGAGATGGAAGAGATGCTATCAGGTTATACTTTACAGGAAGCCCAGATCTTAATTCAGCATGGTGGTTCTGTGGTCTTCAAGGAGCACATGTGTACTCCACCAGCAGAGCCCCATTGGCACAAGTCAGTATCAGGCCGGCAAGGAGGCAGTGGGGTAGGCCCAGAGGAAGGTTGTCCCTGACCAAGATACCAGCAGCAGCTCAGCTCTCTGCATTCCTGTGACACAGTCTGTATTTACTTTTGGCCCGATCATTAGCCAGAGACATGAGGAGATAACACCTTCCTTATCCCTTTATGAGCAGGACAAGTAAAGAGCAACATCAGGGGCATTTGGGGTAAAGATTACATATTGGGTAGACCTCGTTTTCACAGGAAGATTCAGGATCATCTGCACCCAAGAAGCTAGTGTGTGTGTCTGCATCAGCATGTATAGCTGTGCCAGTTAAGTCAGGTCCATAGGAAACTATTTCATGCTGTAACAGCTAGTGAAAAAAAACACAACCAACCAACCACATGGTATATATCTTGAATTTTGAAAGGCCAACCCACTTCACCCTGCAACATAAAGCATACGCCCCTTTAAGTACATGAGTAAATCCCATAATGACTCCTGCTTGAACACAAGTGTGCACTTCAGTATTTGCACTTGGCCAGATCCTTAATTTCCAACTCATTTGTATAAAGATTTTTAGATGTTCCTTAAGCAAAGGAAAACTGTTGTAAGAAATTACCTGCCTACTCTTCCCAGTAATGAAAAAGCAAGTGTCATTTCCCATTCTTAACCCTCCTGCTTGAAGTATCCTACTGATACAGGACATTCAATTGAAAGGAAACGCTTTCAGGCAAAGAGAAAACAATCTTTGTTCTAAAGAGGGAGCAAAATAAAATGGCATATTCAGCTCTTTCAAACAGGACCTAACTTGGAGCTGTGGGTGTGGCAGGTACTTAACAGTATTTAACCATGTAAGTGATAGCATTGGGAATTTTAGATCTTGGATTCCTTGTCAGTTAACACACAGATGAAGCTACCAGTGCTCTGCACATTTCATGACCACACAAAAATCCTATTGTAGGCCAGTAGTTTCCCTTTCTGCCAGAAAAACACACTAAAAACTCATCTGGAGTGTGAGTATTCACACCCTCTAAAATTACAGTCTTCATTCAAAACTGGGTGAGAGGGTGTATGCGCTAGGAGATGGGACAAAGAACGGTATCTACATTTAACAACATACTTTTCAAATTAAGACATATACCCTGATGAACATGGAAGCCAGCTGATAAAATCAAGCATTGGGAAGGATTAGGAGATTATTATTTTTAAAGGAAACCAATTATTAACAAAAAATTTAAAAATCACTTCACTAAAAGGTAAGAAATGCAAGTTGATTTTCCATCGGCAATTACCATCACAACTTATTTTCAAAAGCCTTTTCTAGAAAATCTTGCTGACAGCCTGCTGCGGAATCTCCCAAAGCCTCTGGGGCTCTGGATTTGCAGAGAGCAGGTGGATTGCTGCAAGTTGCAGGATAAAAAAAAATAGCCATCAAATTGTGAACATGGTGTAATCACACCATCACTTATTGGTGACTCTTATCCTTTCCTGTATCTTTCCCTCTTTACAGTTTTAGGACAGAATTGGGACTGGAAGTTGTATTTTTTGTTCCTTGAGTATAGTTTTTTTTTTTTTTAAAGTTATCCCCTAATATTAGTGATGACTCTTTTAGAATTATGCCAACAACCCCTAACAAGTTCCCCATTCTCCCTCCCCCCCCCTCCCCCTTCCAGTTAGAATGCACTTTTATAGAACAGATCTGGTAAACTAATTCTGTCAGGACAGTTATTGGTCATTTTGGAAAAATGAAACCTAATGCCCAAGAACTTGAATTAAGCAACATCAAAAAAGGCCTCCACCCTCTTCTACCTTCTTAAGAAGGGTTTTTGTAACACTTTCAAGCACTTAGGAGAACTGCACGGCCAGCACAGGAAAGCTCCAGCAGGTACCTGGAGGACCAGGAAGGCTCAGGCTGCTGTGGACCAGAAGCCCTTCCTTCTGGCCCTTCACCCTGCTTACAAAAGTTGCCCAAAGCTCTAGGAGACCGTATGAGCTGATCTAACTGTTCAGTGCAGATGAAAAAAGAAAATAAAAAATTATTTCCACCATCTGGCTTCCCATACCCATTCCTGTCTTACATTGTGCCAGGCCCGATGCTCTTTAGACTATTCTTATCAGTCACTTCAGCACATTAACTCAGAAGAAAACTAATCCAGAAAGAAAAAAAAAGTCATCTTTAGTTTTGTTCTGGTATTAATTCTGAATAGTTTCAACGAGTCTGAGCATCATGCAGCTGATGCAAAGGAACAAGAGATACCTCTTCCCCTTTGCGGTAAAAAACAGATGCATCTGCCTACTCCACTCATCCTTTTGCCTACCTGAGTAAGGGGACTCAAGGACTTGAACTTGATTACTCCTAGGGGGAAAAAGTTACTTTGGGGTCAAGACTAAAGGCAAACAACTGGCCAGTGATTCCAGCTGCGTGACAAGAGCAATACCATGAATTCCTGGTGTTTAAAAGTAGGCATCTGTAGCTGTCTTCCCCACAGGAGGAGAGGCAGAAACAGCCCTCTCTAAAGTGGACTGCTGAAAAAAAAAAATAAAAATCACTGCTTCTGTTAATTTTCTTAAGATCTTGGCTTTTGAGCTCCCTGGGATACCTCAGGAAATGTGGGTTTCCTCATCCAAACCAGCCAATCTTGTAAATTGGTACTGTAGAAACCAGCAGCGGGTGTGGTTAGCTCATAAAACCACTGGAGAAATAAACTGCAGAGACTCTCTAGCAATACGACCAGTGTTAGAGCCTGGGAACAACCATGGACACTGCATCAAATTCCCTTGTCTCCGAATTGAAAACTATACCAATCCCTAATCTCAATCTAAACCATCTCACATCAGCTAGAAGCCAGTCCCACACTAGCTAGCTGATTTTCCATCAGTTGTCTGGAATTACTGGCACATCGGGCCACCAGCTCCATAATCTGCCTGGTACCAACCCCCAAAAAGGGAAAGAGGAGCAAGAGCTGCCCTTCACCTTGTCAGGCAGCTCCAGAGATGCAACATCTATTCAAGCACACTTTAAGCCACAGGTACAGCACAAGAGAAACAGCCTCAAAGAGCACAGCACTATCTTACCAGACATACTGGTGTAGAAAATGTTCTTGTATGTAAACCCTGGAACTGAAGAGGTAGAAGGCTGACAATAAGCTTTTGTAATTCAAAGTAGGATTAAAAAAAAAGTGCTCTTACCACAAAATCTGCATCTTTGTGGCACAACACACATTTTGGAGAGAGTTTCCTAATGTCCTCATTGACTAATGGCTGATATAGACGGGCTGCCTCTTATGACTATAAAAAGTCTTAAGAGAGCTTGCTGCATAGCTCCTGGTACCTCAGTGCATGTTGCCAGCTGACAAGCGGTGATGCAGCACACTGTACCTTCCACCATCACCTGCAAGTTCATTGGATTTCTTCATTGCTTCATACTGCATTCTCTCCTCATCCTAAAGCATTTTCCACCCTGGACACTCTTTAAAGTAGATTCACATAAAAAGCAAATATCTTTATGTGCTTCTGCACAGAAGAGTGACTGAGTGAACTGAGAGCAGAGCAGGTAGAAAACTTAAGGTACTGTATTGCAGCAAATCAAGTGTAAAAGTCCCCTGAAACCACAGTGAAACAAATTCACTTTTAGCCTTTTTCTATATGCTATTGAACAGTTAAATTCATATTAGCCCCCACCTTTAACACTGCAGTGATCACATACTTGACTTTAAACACTGGTGCTACACACCTGAGATTAAGGAGATATTCTGATAGATTGCTGAAATTGGAGATCAGAGAACAGTTTGTCAGTAGGTGTATAAATATTCTACTTTGACAGGAACAGTAAGGCTTCATCAAGTTCAGCCTCAGCAGAAGAAACAAACAAAATAGCAGGGCTCCTATAACAAAAAGCTATAAACATCACAAAATTTTGAGCCATTGTAAATCAATGAAGGTCAGCATCTTCAGTGGATGCTTGAGTTGAGCAATACTAAGGATCTGTCTTTAGCAAAACTAATGAGTTTAGATAAGCTATAGAATGTATGAACAAGTAGTACTGCTTCAGGGCCCCATCTGCTTCAACTGAGATTGTAGGAGGTTGTGTGTGTATAGTTGGGCTCGGTGATCTCAGAGGTCCTTTACAGAATCACAGAATCTTCACGATTGGAACTTTTCAGAATTTTTGGGGTTGATTTGCAATTGATCCTGACAAGAGCACATTGTGATGTGCTTCCAAGAAAAAAAAAATGAAAGACAGACCAAATTTCCCTCAGTATTTTTAAAATTAGATTGAGAGCAGGTAGCTTAATCACTGTCCACTAATTACAGGATAAACAGAAGAGCCAAAAAAGGGTTATGAATAAGGACAAAGCAAAATGGAACAAAACTTGGAAAACAATCTTTACACAGGGTTTGGAAGGAAAATTATTTCACAAATGCTAGTTAAAACAGTAGCAGAGAAGTGAGAAATTCAGAACTGGGTCTGTTTCATCTCCACTGCAAAGCTGCATCGTTTAAATCCCAGCGACGAGCAATTTGGCCTTGCAGCAAGAACCAGTAACACAACACGTCACCAACACAGCAACCAGCAAATGTAATCTTTAGAAGGCTTGTATCAGAGAGGCAAAAGATATTTCTTTGCAAGGCCAGCAGGATTTTGAGCTGAACTTCAGAGATATGTAAACAACTGTGAAAGATTTTGGAGAAGAGCTTCAAAACATTTAAAGGGTTGCACAAACTGACTAAGGCTTCTTCACAAGAGCTAAACGTATATAGTCCTGCTGAGCAGTCTCCAGCAGCAGTACTAGACAGACCTGAGGATTTTTGGAAGTCTTCATCTGAAGTCTAAAACCTGAAGGAACTTATAGAGATACAAAGCAAATTAGTCTCATGGGAAAAAATAGCT
>VZTM01015774.1:0-26127 GCA_013400555.1 Jacana jacana | reverse complement strand
CTGGAAACTGACTTCTTCACGTTCTTCAAGTTAAACACCTAAAGTATCTCCCTAAGTTTTTGAATTGGCAGCACCCTGATTCCAAACATTTAAATGTTTGGAATCCCTAAAACTTTGACCCACTATATACAGAAAGTTTTTCCTCCTAGGAAAAATAATAATAAAAAAAACAACAAGCTTGTTACAACTGATAAGGGAAAACCAGGTTTTGTTGCATTAGTTCAGTTGCACTTTTGCTTCATAGAGGCTGTTTTAAGTATTTTGGAATACAGCTGTCAGAGCACAGTCACATCAGCCTCTGAGGCTTTTTAGGTTCACAAAGAACAGACAAATGCAGCAAGGAAGAGAGCCTGTAATTATGATTTTCTTTACCCCCATGTCTGTAATACTGACTGATGCAAATATCTACTTTTAATTGTTTTTGCGTTTAATTACATTAGTGTACATGGGCACATTGGATTAGTGTGTCTTTGGGGAGTCATGTATTGGCAGAAAGAAGTAACTGCAGTGATCTAGTAAGTATTTTCCAATTCTTAGACCAAAGTTTTACTGAAAACTGGCAGTCTTTCCTGCATCTTATTCCAGCTTAAAACAAGCACTAATTGTGGTCTAGTCTAAACCTTGGCATCTGTCAACTTCATGGCACAGAGATACACATATATAGTAACAGTTATTTTCTACATATTATATCCTTCCATTCATGTTGGTGAGAACCATTTTACATCAAGTCTTCCTCCACTTCCACCCCCACCCCCCTTCTACTGCACACAAACTTTGTGCTCTTGTTTATTTTCCCTTTTAGCTCAAATTTTTGTCTCCTTTGGGAACAATAACTAAAGGACAGAAACTTCCCAGTTACATTTGCTTTTCCCTCAGAAATTAAAATGATAGACATTGGTAGAGGAAACAGACAGCACGGTAGCAATTACACTTATGTTGAGCACAGCGTTGGGCCTGTGTATTTTGGTTGCCTTCTGAAGGTCCTTTTATTTTAGCCCCAGGCCTACTTGGCCACAGTAGGTCACTTGTTTCCGACAGCAATAAAAATAAAAATGAAACAGCCCTGTAAGCAGCATTTTTCCCCCTCCCCCCATCTGAGGATGTTGTTTTCCAGCCTGTCTGTTTCCGGTTCCCATGAACCAGCTTGCCAGTGTTGTGTTTGGATCCACTGTACCATAGGAAAATATTGAAAGGCTTGCTTTCTTTTAATTAAGAACAAGAGATTTTATATAGAAAGCCACCTTAGGTCCCATGCATTAAAAAAACAACAACAAACTTCTATTTTTTTCAGTCTTCTCTGTTATTCTCTTTGCATTTTTTCCAGAAAATCCCTTTCATCTTTAGTGAGGTTTCACATAATATCGAGGAGCCAGGGCTCAACTTCTGGTAGCAATTTGATTTCCCTATGGGTGGTGCTGCTCTGCCAGGGGAAGCTGTTAAGGTTTTTGCCCATTGCAACTGGAGTTTCAGAAAAACCTATTCTGTCACCCTCCAGAACACCAATCCATGTGATCCCACCATAGCTTCACCTGTTTGCTAAAAGCAAAGACAGGGCCTTAAGAGCATTCTCGTCCCTCTTCACATCTAACCCACCCCACTCTGTTCCAGAGGGGTATAAGAACAACTAGTAACAAAAGCCCAAAGAATAGGCCCATTGCTCTGTGGAAATCACAGCTTGTGTAAAACACACACACACATATATGTATCTAGCTACACTCTGGTCTTCAACCATTACTGCAGAGCTTGGAGTCAATCGGGTTTATTTGGTTGGTTGTATTTTTTTTTTTTGCTTTGGGTTTTTAATAGCCTGGATTCATAAACCAAAATAGCTGACCCTGAATCTGTTAGATTGGAGTGGATGATCCACCAAAGCCTCTTCCAACCTGAATTGTCATCCTATGACCCTAAAATGCAATTCAATTCTCAGTCTACCATCCCACACACATTCTTCATCTAGCTTTCGGACTCGACTGTTGACCCCTTCATGGGAAAATCAGACTGCATTTTGAATGTTTTTTAGCAAGAGCACATACATCAACCAGACTATTTTCTTCAGCTGTTTATGTCTGTGACTCACATAAGCCAAAGACACCAACTCTCACATAGCAGCCCCACTTTTCCCTCTTCCAGAGGTGCTCACACTCTGATCTAGCAGGCATCAAGCAGAAGTAGTGGTGGCCCACAATTGCAGCTCCAAGCTCTGGGGCTCTCCAGCACACCTTGAGAGATACCCTGTACTCCTAAGAAACCGCAAAAGAATCCCAGAAGGGGCTTAAACAAAACCTGGGGGAAGATACCACATACTTTTGTGTCACTGGCACAGATAAGTTGCCTTTTTCACTGCATTTTAACAGTAGAGATGGCTGTTACATCCTCTGGCAATTTTCCTCTCAAAAACAGCAACACATCCCTCAGGATTTCACAGAAACTTGGAGGTGCTCTCACATCCAGAAGGTATCCAACCCTGAGGAGAGGTACAAAGTAGATTTGAAAGCAAGATTGGGCCCTCAGTCTGCAAAACATCCAGGTTTCTAAGGACACTATCTCACCCTTACAATGACAGCTGGAGAACCACACTGTGCATTGCCCTTGGGGCAACAGGCGAGGAGCTCCAACTGCTGCCTGATGGCCAAGGATGCATCACCAGGGCTGTACTGAGGTGTCGGCATTGGTGAGGCATGCTGGCCGCCTCGGGGTAAGTGGATCAGAGATAGTAGGATCCCTCACCATAAGCAGACGTGCAGTTCCACACAGGAGCCATAGGTCCTGCTTTGTGCCTTTCTGGTTCCCCTCCCTCCCCTGATGCAGCATAAAAAGGCAGCAGAGATTGAAAGGTTTAAGTAAGTCCCATATATTTATTGATACATGTATTTATGATGCAGGCAAACCCAAAACATTTAGAGACTTTTTCCCTCCTCTGACAGTTTGCACACGGGCATGGCACATTTAAATAAGTGTGATATGTATTTGTCTCACAGCAGCTGGGAGACTGGCTATTTTCTTAAATCTCCATATCCTGATCCTTTGCTGCTGTGGACATGGATGTGAGGACGCTGTCCCCCCCCACACCTCACACTCACAAAGCACTATCATGGCTTTTTTCACAGATCCTCAGTCTCCCATGTTGGATCTGACTGACCTGCCTGCTGCACTAACACATTTGGGGAGGTGGAGAAGGACAGAAGGGTGCAGGGAGCAGGAAAGTGGGGCCACCCTGTGCCCGAGCAGCATGGAGTTCAGTACCATCATCCAGTTGGGGGGTAGGCAAGGGAAAAAGGGAGAAGTTACTCTCCTCATCCTGTCATTGATAGCAGGGCTATGTTTGTTTCTGAGAAAAATCCCATTTGTGTCCTTCTTGGGATTTTGGCTCCTCTCCTGTTTCCACTTATGCCCCCTTGGAATAAATAATTAAAGACCAAAACAAAAAACAAACAAAGAAGCCAGCAGAGTGGTGGTGGTACCAAGAAAATCTCAGAGGCTAAACTGACACCCTGCTCCTCAGAGTAGCAATTGATTGATCCCACACCAACCACATATTGCATAAAACTGTATGTCTGCATACAATGGAGGCAGCACCACTGGGCTTGCATGGGCTGATACTGTTCTGGAGAATTCCTATAAACCCTTGAAAAGGTTCAGAGCTAGGAAACCTGACCAAGAGATGCTTGTTCTGCCACACAGCTAGCTAGCCTCCTGCAACAAGCCAGCAAACTGCCTGGAAAACTTGTGTACACCCCCTAACCCCCTACCCCTGCACAATCAGGTTTTCAAGGTGCTCCGCAGCTGGTCTGTGAGGAGCCCTGTCCCAGGATTCCAGCATGGGTTGAGGAGCCTGCAGAGCCTCCTGTTCTGAGCGTTGCAGCACTTGGTGGCAACCCCTAGAAGGTCTTTCACCATCTTCCAGCTCAAGTGCCACTGCATTGTGTACCTGGTGGTGTCCTCCCCTATGCCTCACCTGACCCCTCCAGCCCAGCCTCAAGATCTCTCCAAAAAGCAAAGGCATCACATTTTGGCCTACAGAAATCACAGGTGAGCCACACCACTCTCCTTGCAAGTTCCAATTTGTTGCCCAACCAGTGGGAATGACAGTTGCTTTGTACAAGCACTTTTACACAGGCAGCATTTTGTGTCCAAAATGTCAACAGAGTCCAAGTAACTGTAAAAATAGAATCAGATGCAATAACATCTTACATAAGCTTTGGTTAATAATAAACCCAACTTTACTCAAATCCTAGTGACTCTAGCCCTGGTAGTGGCAAGACAGGAGATAACTATGAGAACATATTGAAATATTTACTGTTATTTGATGAGATTGCCCTTCCCGCACTTTGTAAATTGTTAATAAGGAAAGGACGTATCTGGGGTCCCCACTTCCTTCCAGTGTTTGGGATTGTTCAAGTAACTTGAATCAAACATCTGATTAAATGGACCAACTGCAAGTGTTACAGCCCAGATTTATAACTTTCGTTGTCCTAGGACCAAAAAGATTTAAAAATGTCCAAATGGGATTCTCTATCTTTTGGCCTATGTCCCTAAAATTCAAGGATAAAATCTTATTTAAAGGGAAAAAAAAAGAAAGTAACATTACTTCCACTAATAGGATAAACTGGGTCCTTTTAAAGATTGTCCTGGCTATCCCTGTCCTTCTTGATTAGACAAGCTGGCCTTTATAAACTGTTTGTTTCTGCCAAAAACCAACCTGCTTGGTCAGGGAATAAACTGAATTTCTGATAAACTGGATTACCCATTTTGGAGCCCTTTGAACTAAGAAAATATTAGTCTTCCCTCCTGTCTCATAACAACTGTAACAAGGGTCTGAAATACTGCCAGAGGTTTACAAAGCAACCTGAGAACAGGCTCATGCCTGCCTGTTCCTTCTATTCAGGAGACATTTGAGGAAAATGTTAAATAGATACTATTATCAGCTGTACCTATCTTCTTCTGCCATGGAGACAGTAACATTCTATGACAGGCTAAAGACAAAAAGGCACCCCAGCCTTCAATAGCCAGGTGACTAAGAACACACATTCCAGGGGCAAACAAAGGAAAGGAATTTAAATGTCTTGAAATGCAACAGTGTCAGACTCGGAGATATTAACAAAGAACATGCCCTATAAAGGAACTTGCAAGGTAACAACTTGGTAAGAATATTCATAATTCCTTCTAGTCACTGCCAATTGGATTTGCAAGCTTCTCTAAAGCCTGTTTTAAGTTACATATTGCTTCAAGTTCTGGTGTCTCAATATACATGCACCAACAGTACTTGTAATTAATGTGAGTTTAGATATGTTCATTAACAGTTGCTCATATCAGATCATCTGTTTTCCTTCAGTTCAATGACAGAAGGCCATTCCAGTTGTTACAGAATACTTCAAAAGCAAAGGCAGTTCTCAGAATAACTTTGGAAGAACATTACACTCACTTTTCAATTACTTTACTTTAACATTTTTGACCGCATCTCTATTTTTGGCTACTTACATGTTAGCTCTTCTATATACTTAGTAAGGCAAGGAGGTTTTTTTTTTAAATAGAAATTTGTAGAAAGATAAAATAAAAGCATATATGCTGCCATAAGAAGACCCATAATATATGAAAAAGATTTTAAGTCTTAAAGTGATGGTTTTTTTTTTTGAAGCGCTAGACTTTAACAGTGTTCTAATACTTTCTTGATGCTAGTGTCCCGTCCGTCCACCCACCCACCCCCCCCAACAAGGGAATGCACATGTGTACATGTCACCACAACAACTTGCGTCTCAAATTCATTGTGGAGGGAGCATTCAGGTTCACGTATGTACAGTAGAGCTGCCATGGGTGTCCAACAGGCAGAAGATGGGAACAGGCACCACCAGACCACAGCATGATCCTGAATAAGTTATTTGACCCATAAGCTCTGGTTCCTCAGTTTGTGAAATGAGAATATTAGTGTTTAACTACCTCAATAAACCAACATATACACATGAATACTGAAAAGGCCACAGTACTTCTATGTTAGAAACAAGTTATCACACAGGAGCGCTTTTTACCAAGAATTTGACCCTTTACCATTCCAACCCCTCAAAAAAAAAAAAAAAAAAAAAAANATTAAAAAAAAAAAAAAAACCCAACCAAAAAGACTATAAGAATGACACAAAATTGACACAAGGCCTCACAGTAAGGATGATCTAGGGATTTAACTTATCACAGAGAAGGTCAAAAGTTAACTTGATCATAATCTGCAGGTACTTATACAAAGAGAGTAGCTATAACTATAGGAACCCATCTCTTAGACAAAGGCAAAACAACTACTAGAAATTCAAATTACCCAAGGCTGCAACAAATGGGACAGAGCAGTGACAATCTTCAGATCAAGGCTAAAGAGCATCAATGTCCAAGACACATGCTAGGTCACTGGGTTACCTGCAGGCATCGCTGGCCAAGATCACACATGCATTCTTTGCAGAAGGCTCAGATTAGGTTATCTTTGTGCATTCTTCCAGTCTCCATCTAGACAATTACTTTTCAAACAGCAAAATTGAATTTAAGATCTAACAGGGCATCCTGATCTATGGGCTGGTAAAAACTCAGGGAAAACTAAGACTAAAGCACTAACATTAGCTATAACTTTGATTCAATTTCAGTAGTTGCTACAGAAACTGTTAGCTTTTAACATCAGCTCATTGTGGTTTAAAAATGGTTTTACTGGGGGTGCATAGAGGAAAGAGGAGGGCAACTTTTGCTGGAAAGGTGTGGTTAGGAAGGCAGACAGTCTAGGGCAGCCCCACAGCGCTCCACTTTGAGAGAGGGAGGGACAGGTAGAAGAAAGTTGTGTCAAAAGCTTCAGGAATGAGAGCAAGTAATCCAAATCAGCTGTCTCTCCACTGGGAATACTCTGCTTCTTTCACCTGTAAGAAGCCTGTCTTATTTCCTTGTGGGACTGCACAAGAGCTTATTTTTTCCCTTCTCTCATTTTGGGGAAAAATCAGTGCTCACCGAATTTGAGCAGCTGAGTCTTTCAAATAATTAATCCAGCTGTAAATAACTGCATGAGGTAAATGGTAATTGACAGTCTTTTTGGACCCACAGTTCTTTCAATCAAAGTTTATCAAGCATAGGAAATCAAAGCCTTGCACCATTAGGCTGCTCTTATCCATCCCCATCACAATTAAGAAGATGCCAACACCTACAGGCAACATCACTCAGTAATGCAGGCAACTCAAATGGCTAAGGCAAGTTAAAACTACAGCTGTAAGCAGGGATGAATTTGGATATTCTCACCTAGCCTGTTATTTCTTCACACATCACAGAGCTGCGGCTAAAAGCCATCTTCTAGATGCATGCCTCCTTCATAGAATTAAAAAAAAAAAAAAAAAAAAAAAAGGAGAAATAAGATAACTCCCAACTCATTGGAAAACTCATTGGAAACTCTCCCCTTTGGAGTTAGATGCCTACACAGATTGGCTTTCCAGGAAAAAATTAGGTATTCAGGCTCCAAATTAACCAGGGATAAAGCAGCACTCTGTTTGGATACAAAGAACTGGGATTTAACCCTTCCTCTTCTGTGCCAATTTAGAACTTCAATATGAACCTATGACTCCTACCTCCTGAAGGCCCAACAGGCTACTGCTTCCTAAAAGTACTCTGGAACAGATAATGTTGAAATGATGCACTGCCTGCAGTGTCACATTCCAAAATGTCACACTATTTACTATAAACATCCATGAACTACATGCACTCTTATCTCCAAATTCAATGGTAGCTGGCTGCAGAGACCAAGACAGACAAAACCCCAAACAACATTATGTGATTTGCTATTTACTTTCCATCCTTTACGAACACAGATCCATACCCAATTGGCAAGTGATCTGGTTTGGGTTGTTTGTTGGTGTTTTGTTTAGGTTTTTTTATTTGAACAAAATTGCAAGTTATTAAAGTCACAAAAAATTATGTTGCTAAGTCAATGGTAAATAAGAACAGCTTTGAGTAAACACGGTACATCTGGCCCATTTAAATGCTGGACCTACTCTTGATCTATAAAAAAAAAAAATAATTCAACTTTTTTAATGTATTATGATTACAACACCGCTCCATGAAGAGATTGATCCACCTGGGGAAGGACACGAACACCCCTGCAACATGTTGAGTCCTGTTAAAAAGTTCCGGGAACTATTTCAGATAACTTATGATCCTGCAGCTCTTGTCAAAAACCCTCTCTTTCCAAATATTTCACAGAAATCTGTAGAACAGAGTTTCTAGGAGGCATTTCAAATTAGCATTGGTGGAAGTTGGGCACCTCCACACATTAGGAGACAAATTCTCCACTTGTGAACATCTCAAGTACAGGGTATTTGTATTCCCATTTTTGGGGGAACACATTCATGTGTGCTATAAGCTTAGCAACATATAGACTAGAGTTCTGCATTATTCACATTCCCTGTGCAATACAGCAAAGATAATCAGAGCTCCACAGGAAAATAAATTTAGTTCCTTAAATGTGAAGTATACTTTACCTGGGACAGATGTTCTGGATCTCCTAGTGATGATTAAGTGTAAAAAGAGAGGAAGGCTTAAAAGGCAGGTTTGCCCCTCACCCTCCTCCTTATGCATCCAAGAGATACTGTTCTGCATCAGTCTCAGGCTGCAAGAGGCCAGGCATCCTCTTGTCTACCCCAAACTTCCCTGGTTCTGCTTTTGCATCCACCCAGATACCCAGTCTGACTTAATTCTGGCAAGCCTTAGCTGAAGTCACAGTGTAATCCAGAAACCAGCAAGGGATAGCTAGGCCTCCTATGTCCAAACAGGCGGGCATATCCTGAATGCACTTAACACCTATCATCAGGGTAAAATAAAAACGCACCTGTTTGGTCTTAGAGATGGAAGTTGGGACACTGAGTAGCACCATCCACCCTTCCATATAATAGCCTAGCAGTTAAAGTTTTACCCTGGAGGTTACAACCACAGGGCTGATCCCTCTTTTAGAAGTCATGGCATCATACAGTCAGGAATATAAAGGTCAGATACAGCCCGATCTGTCATCTAGTGTTTAAGGCACCGGAGCAAGAGTCCTGGTTTTGCATCTTGCTCACTACATTAATGCAAACAAACAGAAGAGGTGCATGGACACTGAGTAAGTGGGTGGACCCAACAGCTTCCCATTCAACTGATTTAACTGGAGAGTCACATTTCCTGTTATCTCTGCAGAGAGGGAATTTCAACAGTCAACACCTATCAAGAAACACCCAGGGCTTCCTCCTCAGCAGGAGCTTTGGCCTCCACTACACAGCCACATGAAGAAACTGATTCACAGCATTTTATCAGCAAGACTTCTCCCCTTCAGACTGTTGCAAAACGGATCTGAACAGCTACTACTTCTTTTATCATAGAACATATCATGAGGGATGTCATCTTACGGATCCCCAATAGATAACCAAATTTTGGTACAGCTCTAGCTTTAACTGACCGTTCCTTGTTATTGGTAGGATTATGGACACACCCCAACACTTAGTATTTCTCAGCAACTGATTCTTTAAGGACATCATGTTTAACAATTGTTTGGCCATTCTGAGCTGAAAACCCACTCTGTGCTCAGTTTCAGCCACCAGGACACCTGGCACAATATTTGGATTGCACATGAAAATTACTGAAGGTGGACTTTAGAGCATTCAGTAGCACAGTATCCAAGTGTTACTGAGAGCACACCATACGAACAATTCTAGTTTCCCTTGCCTTCTTCCTTGACTTGTCTTAAAGCTAGCAGTTATGAAAAGAAATCTCTTATGCAATAGGGCTCTATTTCTAAGACGGCAATGACACTTTGTGACTGTAAAAAGCACTTACCTTCATCTAGTCAGATAAAGATAAATGAGCCTTAACAAGAACACAGATGCCTCTCCAGACTATTCAAGAGACATTTGGTGAATCCCTAGCACAACACATACTGCTCTGCTGCTGTAACCACATGCCAGTGTCATGATTTAACAGGCACATCTCTCAGCAGTAATATCAACTTCAGCCACCCCTTGTCCTTTTTCCTCACTTTTACACATGCTTTTTGGTGGCTCTCAAATCACATTATGCTGGTGAGGAATCTGGAGAAAAAGTTTTGAGGAGCAGCTGAGGGAACTTATGTTGTTTTGTCTGGGGAAGAGGAGGTTGAGAGGAGATCTTATCTGCTCTCTAGAACAATCTGAAAGGAGACCGTAGAGAGGTGAGGGTCAGTCTCTTTTCCCAAGTAACAGGTGATAGATCAAGAGGAAACAGCTTCAGGTTACACCAGGGGAGGTTTAGATGGGATATTAGGAATTATTTTTACACTGAAAGGGTTTTTAAGCACTGGAACAGGCTGCCCAGGGAAGTGGTTGAGTCAACCATCCCTGAAGGTACTTAAAAGATGGGTAGACATAGTGCTTAGAAATATGGCTTACTGACAGGTTTTGTCAATGTTAGCTTGATGGTTGGACTAGATGATCTGAAAGGTCACTTCCAACCTAGGCAATTCTATGATTCACCCATGCAGTTGTGCATCCAGCCAAGTTATAACTGACTCGGGTAAAAAAACAGCCTATCAAAAAGGTTTAGCTTTAGCACAAGGGTATTCATAGTTTGGTCCAACCAGCACAACTCAACTCTGTACTAGTAAAAGGGGAACAGAAAGTAAATGGGAGGATAAGAGCAACCTAGCACTCGGAAAAGTATGCCCAGTCTCCTCCCACAGCTTACACCTTGCCCTCTGTCAGTCTTGCTGCCACCCAGCCCTAAATGGTGTTGTCAAAAGCCAAACAGGAGACAAAGAGGAGACAAAGAGGAGATATACATAGTAAATTCTGGGTTTTATGTTGTCAATTATACATATCAAGAGGCCTCTCGCTTCCCAGATAGAAGGGGCCAAGACAGACCAAAATCATGAACAGAGAACCTCACTGCCACCCCACAGCACCATCACCCCACCAAACACCCATGCCCACTGATGCCACTTCAGTCCTATTCAGCAGAACCACCCACACAGGCAATGAAGACAAACATTACTAAGAACTTTATACTTCCAGATTCGCTCCACACTTTAGCTCTCAATTATATTTCATTAGTCAAATAACAAAGGTGGGGAGAGGGGGATGAAAAGGCCTTGGTTCAGAAACACATGTAAGTACCAAAATGAAGACTGCAAGTGACAAACTGAAGGTTCAAATATGTAATTAAAGAATGCTCTCCTTATAGCTCCAATCATTACATATGGCCTTCATTGTTTTCAAGTATTTCACACTACAAACTCACCCTTGCTCTTAGTCAGAGATACAGCCATGTGACTTGAAACAGATTAAAAAATAAATCCACCACTACATGGCACAAGAATCAGAGAGCAGTCAGCAATCAGTTTTAACTTTTTTATATACTGTTGATTTTAAGAAAGTAGGAAAAAAAGCAAGAGACAAACTAGGCTGCCGAAAAGAGAAAGAAAATGGAAAGATAATAGAATGCAAAGGATTGAATAAGAGATGAATCAAGGAGGTGTTTCTCAATCTATAGGTTGAAAGACTTCAGTGGATTGTCCAAACAACTAAAAAAAAACCCAAACAACTCAATCCTTTTTACTCATGCAAGCAAAAACCACAAAATTGTGCAAACGTGCAATATTCAAAACGAAAGCTAGCATTTAGCTTGCATTTGAAATACTATGGTCTGCAGACTTTTCTCCCTTAAGAAATTTGAGGAGCCTTACCTTAGGGGACTGAAGTGCTTTAAATCATTATCAATAAAGAGTTTGAGGATGATTTAAAAGAAAACAACAACAACGGAGTCCTTCAAGGAATAAAAGGTCATCATATCATTTGGCAAAGGTTTGGTCTCAAAGGCTACCACAATAGCCAAGACATGCAGCACAGATGTTTCTTAACATTTAGTAAACATTGCTGCTTAGCTGTACCTTCTGTTCTTCAAGTTAATTCTTGTGCATGAGCACAAGAAAACACAGAATTGACACATAAAACATTGTAAGAAGGTGGATATTTACACAGGCACAGATCAAGAAAAAACAAACAATCTGAGCCGCTTTGCTCTTTAGCCCTTTTTATTCTCACTTTATCACATTTTTGTAGGGAGTTAAACTTGGAGAAGATGGTACAACTGTAAGAGGTTTTGGTCTATAAGATCCCACATCTGCAAGCTCTCTGACATCAAGTAACACGAGTGCAAATCCTCTCACAGGCTCCAATTTCACACTTTCACAGCTGAAATAAAGCAGTAACACTAGCTGTAGAAGTCCTCCCACCACCATTCTGAACAGCTTGCTAGTGTAGACGGGTTGGCTTCAGCTTTGTTTAAAAGCAGTTCAGGTGGCCTTTCTGTCACTGCGCAGTGACAGAAAATACAGTGCAAGTTCTCTGGATACTGTGATACATGGTTTCCTAAACATACATTCACATCTTTTCAAGCACTAATACCAGGAATTATCTCCAGAAGAAACAAGCAGTAAAAAGAAAAAAAATAGAAGCAAAGAATGCAGACTGAAGTCAATGTACTAGCTTGCCTCTGTTCTCCAGCTGATGGCAGTTCAGGACCCTGTCCACCACACTACATTGATAGCAACTGCACTGGCAAACAAAAAGCAACCCAAGATGGGTTCAGTATAAGAAACACTTCATTTGTGCATCTTAATTGCAATCTCTCCCACCCAGAGAGCTATCATAGCCAGTCCTACTAATTTCCTACCCCTTTCCACTGGCTCTTGGACAAGGAGTAAAGCCCCCATCATTCAAGTTAGTGCCTCACCACAAACACATGCCTTTATCAACATCAAACTTAAGTTTTAGTCATTTAGTCTTTCACCACTGGTACTTCAAGGAAATCTACCTCAGATGTTACAGCTGTTGCGAGCATCACCACAGGAGCACAATCAAATCTTTCACCTCTTACAAAAGGGAAATGTTTGCAGTTAAACTAAGGATAAACCAAATGCAAATAAAGTTAGTTTGAACCTTGATCCATTCAATTATTTCAATTCTTCAAAGAGAGAGGGAAGTACCAGTAGTTGGCATTTTTTGCACACACTTAAGGTGAAACACAACTGTGCAGATTCCACATGGCTCTGCTTCTAACCCCACCAGCCTCCCTCCACCACTCTGGAACTGCTAAAGCACACCAAAACTTCACCTACAGCTCCTTCCTCTGCTCTTTTCTTATCCCTATGATGAAAGGGGCAAGAATTGGCTGATCCTAATGCCAGAGGATCCAATCTCACAGGTTTTTTTTATCCTTTTACTACTGAAATAACACAAACCAGCCTGACCACAGGGCTCAGCCTCTGATCCAGTCACACATAGGAATTTACCCAAGTCACATAACAAGTCAGCAGCAGAGATCAAGGAACAGATCTTCAGACTTTACTATAATGTTTATAACTTGAGATGCAATTTTGTCTTCACTAGCTCCTTTTAACTTCATTTTTCTGATGACAATAATAGTTAAAAATAACACATACATACAACACAGATTAGATATACATATCAACATATAGTGAAGTGTAATGGGAAGTTAGTTTCTATGACAACTAAAATGGCAGCCTGAAGGGTATTTCCAGTTTATGCTTAAGCGTAGTAAAGCCTTCACACATTAAGCTTTCTAGTATCACATGAAACTCTTTCGTTATGTATCAATAAATTCCTTTCATAACATAAACTAACAATTTTTTTTTCTACTATCTTTTACCCTACCACAGAGCTCACAGAACACAAGACACCTTGTCCTTACCAGTGATGACTAGAAAATTCTTCCCATCCCCCTCACAACCCTCTCACCTCCCTCTTCAGAAACAGGGATGGAGTTTGTACTTGGACAAGATCTAACAAAAGAGAAGGCCAACTGAAAATTCTGCTATTACAAGAAATAGCTCTGTTACAGATAACCCCGAACCCTCATATTTACTATATTTCAAAAACACTGGAAATCTTGAATGCTTATATAGACTACATGCAGTAGGAAGGAAATATACATCTCACATACCAGAATTGTTACAGGGGAACAATGAAGTCTCCAGGTTCCAAACTAAGCTGTCTTTCTTAAAAAAAAAAGGAGCAATGCTACAATGCATTCTCAAAAAAGGACCAATCTCTAAGTGAAATATTCACATGTGCAGATGACACTTTCCCTCCACTTTAAACTCATCCCTGACAACATTAGCATTATTGCCCTAACTGTATTTCTTCCACAGATAGTCCTGTAAACCCACCTCAGGACAACGATGAAGAGCACATCTTCAGACCAACCTATCCCTACAATAAGGATCCAAACACAGAATTTACTCAGGTCCTGCTGTGGCCACCACAGCTCTTATTAGCTGGTGCTGGCTTTGGCACAGCTGGAGCTTGTTATGGCCTTGCCAGCTCTGCACTGCCTGCACCTGTGACAGGAACAAGGCTCCATCCCCTCCCAACTTCCATCTTCAGATCTGTTTGGAGGCAAAATCTTCCCAAGCCCAAGTGCAGAAGGAGGTGGGTGACCTCCACATGGAGAATTGTTACCAGCAGTAAAAAGTACTGTGAGTACCACAGTCATCCCCAGACAAGAAAAATAGCTGTATATATGTCAAGGTTGAATGAGTAAATCATTAGGTCACTGCACGTGGAACAAGGAACACAACTTTTCCTTACCACGTAGGGTGTTAGATAGTGGTGGTGAGACAGGCTTGGACACACAGTATGTCCAGGTGATGTTGTATGCAGGGTGTTTGGGGAGAAAGCGAATCCCTTAATGAGGAAAAAGGAAATGCAATCTCTTTTCTGTGTTTTTCTCTGAAAGCTGTTCCCAACTCGGCTTCCCTCTCCTGCTGTGAGAGAGAAAACCCAGGGCACAGAAAATTAACCTGAGATATTCCAGGGTGGACATTCCAGGATTTCTGTGTGGATGTTTTGCAGAGAGAATGGAGGCATCTGGAGCTGACCTAAGTAAGGACTGCTAGATTTTGGTTCATATAAACAGCAGTTCCCTTGCTTTGCTCTCTTTGCACAGTTAGAAACAGAAAGATGTGGTATCTACACATACTTACTGCACTGGAAGGCACTAATACAGATTACTGAGTAGAAACTCTGAATCACTGCAAAGCAGCCAAAGTGATGCTCACTTTGCCACTCCTAATTATCATTGTATAACACACAAAAGCAAGAGATGACAATACATGTTTTTGAAAACATATCACCATAGCAGATGTCAGCCCTTCTTTTCCATTGTACTTATGCCTATTGTACACCCAACAATGAAATCATCTGTCACTTCAGCTATCCTCAGGAAAGAGAGTTGTATATATTCACACTGACATGTCAAGCAACAAGTAAATTTGATGGGTATCAGCAATATTAAAACTTACAATAAGAGGAAAAATTGTGCACTTTAGATCCTTGTAAAAAAATTCCTTCTTTTTATAGCTTTCAAATTTCAATTGGCCAGAGAAAAGCACAGGAAGGGGACAAAAATAAAAAGGGACATGACCAGCAGCACAGTGGAGAAGACACACAATTAAATCCTGGCTAGATGCCTCCAAGTACTGCAGTTCAAACACCATTGTTAAGAGCCTCACTTATCCAAACAACAGAGCTCGGAGGTCTCCAACTGGCACACCACTCCTTTACTCTTCCCAGGGCAGGAATATCATCAATACTTGGAATACTGGCCCAGCCCAACTCTCCTAGCGACCTGCACCTGTGAAGCAAGCGTGTAGACATTCTCACCCTACCCCAGGCTCCCTCTGCCTCCTGGTAGGGGAGAATGGTTCATACGCTCCGGGGGGGCAAGGCAGGGCAGGCCGAAAAACAAGACACTCAAACCGTGCAGAGGTCAGAGGAAGCAGCTGCTGGGCTCTCACCAGCAGCGCAAACTGGCAGAGGGAATAGAATGCATGACCTGTCAGGAAAACAGCCACCAGTCATCTAAAAACAATAGGAGTCCCAATGCCACGGCTCTTCTCATCCTCTCTAAAGCTGGGGTAAGAGATCCTCATCTCACAGTCTCAAAAAGAGAGATGAGGATCAAGAGTCTTGATCTTATTCCAGAAGTTGTGGTGAAGAGGGGATGAAATGGTTCCTCCACTAACAGGCTCAGTTGCTTCTCTGAGGGTTCTGGAGTACTTACAGCCCCAAGCACATTAGGACCCAGGGCAACTGTATTTGATTCTTTCTGATCTCAAAATTCTAAGTGTGAGAAATCACCCTCGCAGGAGACTTAATCTGGTTTGTTCTTTATTTACACGATATACAATACTATCAGAGAACAAAGTCCCCTCAATGTAGTTTTTCATTGGTAGTTGCAGTATCAACTGCAACTATAGGGATTTCTGAGTTTACAGGTAAGTTTGCAGGGCTGATTCATCTCTTTCCACTCTCAATCTTGAAACTAATTTCTCGTTTCCAAAGAACTGCAGAGGACTGATCAGTAGTCATGGCAGCAACCGACAAAACTACAAGTACTTGGAGTAATTTTTTCCTCCGTTTACATAGATCTACTTTGACAAAGATTTCAAAGAGTCGATTAGTGTTTGGTCATTGGGCATCTGTGACAGAAGATGACTAAGTGAATCAGTAGTTCCTTTCACTTATAATCACTCATTGTGAGCATTGGGTAGCAGTTGCAAAAAAGTGTATGGCTACTTTTATTGTACGTGGAAATGAGCTTTCAAAGCAAACTGAGGGACAAATGTTGCTGCTGAGCACACCCACTAGCCTTCTGATCAAACCTCTCTTTGATACCCAAAGTGGTGTGTTCCAAGAGCACATGCTATTAACTGCAATACCGTGAAAACTGGCTGGCTCACATGCAGGATTGTAATTTTGGTAAATCTGTTTCCTTTAACATACTTGCTTTTTGCAGCGAGGGGGAAAAAGGGTTGTGGGGAAGAAAAGGGGTGTGAAGTAGCAGAACAAAGCAGAATGACAGCATTTTCTTGCAGTTAGCCTTCGTACCTATTAATGCAATTTGCCAAATCACAGAGATGAATTACTGCACTGTTTCTGGAGTCTGATGCAACTCTTTTTGCTCATTCTGAGCCTGCAGCCAGCTGGTATCATTTTGCAGGCTAGGAGAGCTGCGATTTACAGTCTGGGGGATATGAACGCAACAGTTGAATCACAAGTTTTGGAACTTTCCAAGCACAACATTGGGCATCTGTTCTTTCAGGATGCGCTTTGGCAGATGGCAGTAGCCAAAGAAATTCACCCAGCCTTCCACCTCCATTAGTAGCTGGCTGGTGGGTAACCACTGCTCTGTGTTTATTTGTAGTTGGTAGTATCATCATTGTTCTGTGCCACTGTAATGAAACAATTTCTTCTCTGCTCCTGCTGTGAATGACACTGAATGAATTGTATTATCTTAGCCAAAGTCACAGCAGGCACTGGGTTAACGGGTAAAACTGTCTGATACAGGAAGAAATCTCACCCAACAGCTCAGCCTCCAGCTGTTGACATGAACAGGAGAAAAAAAAGTAGAAAGAAAGGGGAAGAGGCAAAATTAGGTTGAAGAGAAAGTAAATTAATAGTATCAGTGGGAAAATAGCCAGAAATGGACAGAAACCAAAGCAAGGCACACACAAAACAGTCAGAGTGCTTCCAGTAGGTAACTTTGAATTTCCACATTCGTGAGGAGAATTGGCTGCAAATAGCTTAATATTTTTGCAGGACTCTTTGAAGAACTGAATTTCACATCCCCTATGCCTCCAGTCCAGTGAATTTGAGTTCTCTGTGTCTTCCTGAGACCTGAGGATGCTATCCACCTCACAGACAAGGCTCTCAGTTCTCTTTAAACACTTGGACCTCCCGTCATCGTACCACCCAACACTGTAGCTGACAGCTTGCAAAGGGCTGGTAAATCCCCATCCCAGTCCATGGTATTCACAGATACAAAGATAATTTTCAGCAAAGCAACTGCTAGTTCATCACCTCTTTTGGTGAAATTCTAAGCATGCTCAGTGCTTTTAATATTACTGCAGAGGTACAGTCTATAATATCTCCCCGGGGTCTACAACTTGGAAAATAAATCCAAGANGCAAGCCCATGGGATCTCTTCAGGAGACTTACAAGTACAGCAGGAATGTGTCCCTGCGATTGCAGTTTCTGGCATAACTCTTAGTTCTGGTGCAAGCATGAAGGCTACAGGGAATACTTTCCTGTATGTAATTCTTCCCTGGCTTTTATTGGGTGGGTCATTTTAACTTTTATATTAAAAAAAATATTAAAACTATTTTAAATTCTATTTATATTTATAAATCTTCATTCCCTATTGATTTTCCCCTGAAAAATATAATTAATTTTTTTTTCCACCTTTCAAGACCTTAACTTTATAGCTTATTTGAATGGCTACCTTTGAAACGCTACTTCTTCAGCAACTGCATCCTCTACTTCATCATGTCAGTACTGGACCAGCACTGGTTCCAAGACAAGGCAACACCCCACTGATTCACCATCCTGGTTTCCTGCAATACAGGATTGTCCTTTAGTTTTTCTCTCCTTTGCCCTGAGTCATGTCGCCTGAGTCCGTTTGGTTAAGAAGTGGTAAGACGGCCTGAGATGAACTGCCCACCTCCACCACCACAAAGAAGAGTTTTTCTTCTTTCTCCCACTTTGCCATTCCCAGTTCCACACCACCACCACTTACCTTCAGTCATCCAGCATGCACCCGATCCTTTAATGAACTATTTCAGCCTTCTAAAACAGCTGTGAACTTACTCATGAAAATGAGTGAGTTGTTTCCTATCAGGTGAGCAAGCTGGGTTGTCTCAAAAGAGGTCAGGCAATTGCCAGAGCCAGCACAAAGCCAGCCATGCAACCAGGAAACTTCAAGAGGCAGGAAAGGAGAGTGCCCTCTTTGTGCCATGCACTGTGCTATGTAGGCTCTACGCATGGCCAGTAAGAGAGTGGGTGCTGACCTACACCATTTCCCACAAAAGCGTTTCAGGGAACTGGTAAGTGGAGAGGAGGAATGAAGTCCAGTACCTGACACACTGGAATTCCGGCTCACAGTGCCCACAAAGCTGGGATCACGTTGCAGGGAGTAGGGAGAGATGGGCAGGATCACCCCTTTCAGCCACCATGGTCTGGCTGAACTACCGCAGCACACTACAACTATGAAGACCTTTTGGGAAAAAAGCCACAATAATCTTGCAAAGCCACCCCTGTTGTTAGTGTGGTCTATCAGTAATGTGCTAGTTTTCCTTTCTGAAAAAAAGAGCACTCAGAGTAGGAGGAAGTCTGAATGCTGATAAATTAAATTATAATCTGAATATATGAATTTGTTTAGAATAATCTTTTATCTTCTACATGGAAGTTAATAAGTTAATATATATGATATTTGTTTTGTTGCATTGTTTTGCTTTACTGCCTTTGATGTATGAAAAGTTTGAACAGGAAAGCCAACACTGAAAAATCCCAGTGTGTCCATTTGGTGCAGCATCACCAGTGGGCTAACAGCCATAGACTAGCACTGTAACGCTTCGCATGATGATCTCCCTACCATTTGTTGATGTTTCCATCATGAAGAAGCACACATATTTTCTTTGTATGAGGACATATCCAACACCAATATACAATGCAAATAACAGAGGCTAATTCTGTTTTATATGAGAACAATCCTCTGTTTTTTGGCGGGAAAACACTAACTGCCCTACGTTTTTAACACATGGGCTGTAAAGCTTGGATTTCCTCCAGCGTTTCAAAAACATTGTACCACTGGATTTAAAAACTATGGCCTTCCCTTGAAAAGACCTGAATGTGAGAGCCACATGAACATACTTTTGGGAAGCAGATGGCGGCTGAGTGGTAATTCTGATGGAAGGGACCATGCGTTGTGTTTTCCAGGGACATGACAACCTTTGGGTTTTTATTTAGAGATGCATCCAGTATAGGTCAAATTGTGGATAAACCCCCTGGATTAGCTTTAAACTGGATTGCTCTTTACTCCTAGCAATGTAATCAGCAGCCATGTTGAGTTCTCAGCTGATTGTAAACTCCCTTCCCTCAGGTGCCAGATAAATATTTGAATAACAAGAGGTGGTACTGCTGAGATAACGGTACTCAGGGGAGCTATTTTAAAAGTACCTTGGGCATAATGGCATAGAAGCACAGACATCCACTTTGAATTCTTCTTGTTCCCTCCTACACTTAGCTTCTATCCAAGATTCATGTTTCCTCCCTCAATCACCTTTCAACAATCATCTCACCCTTCTCTTTGATCATTGGAAACCTACCTGGTTCCAAGGGTGTTTTACACTTTGGGTTGCTACTGTGTTTTCTGTCTTTCCCACTCTCACCTACTTTCTCACCAGTCCTGCTGCCATTAAATTAACCCTCCTGCCCCTCCACTCAGTTCTTTTGAGTTTCTCTGATGACTTCCCGTTTCATGTCAGAGCAAGCTCAAATCGCGTGTCCGCTCACCCCTGGCAGCGCACGGCCACCGCCTGCAAATGCCTGATAGCGTGTTAACGAGGTGCTCACGCACAACAGCCATGTCTGGTTTACATATTTCCACCGGGAGCTCTGCAAGAGTGGGTGTTTTCCCAGCTGCTAGGCAGGAGGTGGCCTCAGCAGTTTCCCCACAATCAGCAGTGCATCTCAAGGTCTTGCATTCTTCCACTTCCAGATTCTTCCACTGAGGAAAGCATGTTTACCTCTAAGTACAATTTTGCCTTAGTAATGTATGGTTTCCAGCAGAATTCCTGGAATCCGTTGTTTACAAGCAGGGTCAGAGGTTATAGAAATACTTTCAATTTACATATGAGTGATATACCACAATGTTTTTTGCCCATGCATAGTGTCTAAACTACATGACAACTGCTTTTTTATTTGCGTTGATAACCTCACTGGCTCTGAAATCAACTTGTTCAGCTGTGTGGGCAGTTCAAATTATTGCTAGGCAGCTCAGTAAATGAGAATTAATACTCTCCACTCCTCTTCATCACCCAGACTCTTCTCTCAACACAGGCAGGAATATTAACACGAACAAAAACGTCAGTAAAGCTCTCATATTGGCAGTCTTGCAGCTGGGGATCCTCTCTCAGTGTGTCAACCAAATACATGGTGGCAGCATTATTATCCACTCCAAAATGCTCCTGTGGTGTGTTACTTTTATCCCTGAGCAAGCAAACGAGACAGAGGATAGTGTGACTGAGACTAGCATCTTGACAGGTCACCACAGAATGGGTCTCTCAGAGGCGAATGGCTGACAGTACACCAGCCCTGATGTATTGAGAGGATGTTGTATGTAAGGTGACTCCTTCTGGAGGAAGGAGATTTCTCTGGTGGTATTAAAGACTGATGGTTTAACGCCGCTGTTGTACCCATTCAACTTGTCAGAATAGTGGTGTTCTGCAGAGTTTTCCATTTCTTCTCCCACTGAAGCTAATACGTGTCAAACTGCTGTTTGACGTTGGTGACGTGCAATGGGAGGCAGGATCGCAGTAATTGCATACCTATAGTGAGAGATGACTATGCAATTAACAATACGAGGGACTCACTATAATGTGGACTTTGGGTGAGCATTTTATGGCCCATATTTGGCAGACTCTGTGCACAGATGATTTTAGCAGGCTGTCTCTATGACCAAGATGCTTTAAATGTGAATAAACGTCATAGACTGTATTTCAGAGCGCACAAACACAGAAGTTTGTGGAGACAGATGCTTAAAAAGCTGGCCCTATATATTTGGGATTGGAAAGGCATGGAAAAAAAATCTAACCTTCTCTAGAACACCAGTTTTCCGGCGAGATCCCTGCACCCCGGGAGGCCTGGTCTTGGGATTACCCACAGCCTCAGTTCAGTGGTCAGGAGGCGGTGTTTGAGGGATTTCACATAACCCTGCACCTCAGTAGAGAAGCATCATAGCCCCTGCACAGGCCTCATAACAGCAGAGTTCAGGATCTAGGAAGTTCAGCTGATGTCCTTTATGGAAAGAGAATACAAGTGCAGTTGCAATGCACCAGCACATAAGGGGTTAGCATAGCACCTAATCACACAAAAAATGTCTCCACCTTATTCCAACAAGTAAAGTTTAAAGGTCTTAAGTTTGCTTCTAAACAGGACAGTGATCCCCACCTGCACATAAACATTTACCTAAGCAAGATTTGCATAATCTCTTTGACCCTCAATCTGCTCAATTTAATCAACCACATCACTATTTAGAGAAATGCATCTCCCGTATGCCTGGTATCTTTGCCTATTTCTCACTGCTCATTAACCAAAAATCAACAGAAAATGTCCTTTTTTGATGTACCAAAGACTCTGAGTAAATAGATTTCCTAGAACACTTTGTGTGGGTGTGACCATGTTTGAATAAAAAGCTTATCCCATTGTAAAACCAAAAAACCCACCCCTCTTATGCATCAGCTACTGTATTTGACTGCACACAAGTTGTGTCTTTTAGTTTAGCAACTGAAAAGAGGAACAAAGGGGCCTCCAAGCAGCCATAAAGCCCTTTCATGGGAGACCACCAGCAGGTATTTAGTGAAGCTGGTTTGAAAACACCTTGTACAGTGAGGGCACTGACAAGCTTCACCCATGCTCTTTTCTTAGCACTTCTGCTGACCCTGCGCTAACACAGTAAGAAACAAATCATTATCCAGCACCTAGTTTCAGTTTGCTGATTTCTAAAAGGGCCATAATGGCATCTCACCCTTTGCACAATTTTGGAGTCTCAAGCTCTGTGACACTCGTGTCATGGAAATGAGGAGGTTGCTTATGCAACTATACTCATTCTATGCGAAAGCAAAAGTAACAAGCGCTTTTTCGACATTTAGATACATTACTTTGTGTTGATATTCCAGCCTCTCCCTCTCTGTAGCTGTCACCATCTGACAGACATATTTGGGCAGGAATATATTTATTGTCACTCAAAGAATATCTGCCCCATTCCTAAGAGGTTGTCAAGGGTACGGATACATAAGGTGGCCAAACTAACCTAGCAGCTCATGTGCACCAAAAGCAGGACTCCTGTTCTTCCCTTTCCCTGCTGCAGCACCAATCCCGGAGGTGGCACTTTGGGGTAACATTTTGTCTTATTAGGTTTAGAGAAATGAGAATATACATTGGCACAGATGAGCATCAGCCTGGCATGGATTCTTGCCATTACTAGCAGCTTTATTTTTATCTTCATGCTACCTCCTGTAGTACATAAGACACTAGATCAAACTGGTAGTATTGGATGGGGAAGACAAGTGTATGTAATGCTCAATTCAGTTCTCAATCCAGTGCCCAAATCAGCAATAGACTCCAGGTCACTGACTTTCTTCCTAACTGACTTTTTTCCGAGGATTAAACGTCTCTGTACAAACGTGAAAGTTCTTTAATGCTTTTCCAAAATTTTGGACAGTCTTGCATAATCATTTCACAATATTTATAGTGGCAGCTTGTGTTCCACCTCAGGCTGCTGCTCTTATCTCCTGCTTCCACAGCAATGATGAGGTAAAAAGAAAGATGGAGTGGAAACTGTTTTGGCACCCAGATACATTTTCCCAATGTGCTAAGAAATCTTTATCTTTCCCCCTTCATTGTAGCTAACGGGCCAAAAGACACGGGCCATTCAAGAAAGGAGTAAGAGCCTGTATTGATAGGAGGGGAATAGAGCATCTCCTGTATTTAATTTTGGAGAAATATTTGTTGCACACAATGTTCTAATAAGCAAACTAGGGAAAGACAGTCTAAACTATATAGCTATACAAAGAGCATACAAAAGCAGTAAGAAAACCATACTGAGAAGGCAACCATCAAAGTTTTACTGCTAAAATGTAAGCCCCCACCAAGGCAGCATTTTGCACTGATTAAATTGCTATTTAACTTATTTTCATTACGTCCCAGACAGACCCTATTTTCATTATGGCCAGAGAATCTAATATAGAGCATGCATATTAGATTTACAGCTGACACTAATCTGGGAAGGCCAGTGAAATAATCTAGAACAAACCTGGATTAAGAAAAAAAAGTTGTAAAAATGTGACAGAAAACAAAATAGAACACACTAGTCATTGTAATAATCCAGGTTGCATCCACCTACTGAATATTACATGTAAATCTATCCAGCCTTCAAAAGAGAGACAGTAGAACCACAAAAGATTCACAGAAAGTTGAGAGAGATGATGAAAAATATGGGATGTGTCTATATGAAGCCTTCAGTCCTGAAAAAGAACTGGCTAAGGAGGGATGCAGCAGTGACCTATACAACTCTAAGTGAAGGTGAATAGCAAATGATTATTTATCCTCTTTCAAAGAAAGACTCAGGCAGCATAAAATGGAATTATGACTGGGTCAGAATAAACAAAAGGATATAATTTTTAACACGATTACTAGAGCTGTGTAGCTCTTTCCTACAGAATGTTTGCATGCCAGAAGATGACACTGGTCAGAAACTGATTAAGTTAATTCAGAGATATTAAATGTAATAAAGACAAGACCACCCGTTTTGTAACACCATGGAGTCAAATTGCTGCAGGCAGAATACCATCTCATGCTTTCTTTTTCTCTACAGGTGTTTGCAATTTGTTATACTTTCATACTCCTATAGCTACAATGAAAGCTGACTTTGTGATTTCTAATCAGCGTAGATTACTGCTTGAGCTACTGACCACTGCCAAGAGCAGGATACAGGACCGGAGGTGTTTGGTTTGACCCAGTATGTCTGCTCACACTTTCTTTTGCTTATACAAATACCTTATTTATGGTACTCAGATGAAAAATTTCTTGTTCCTAATAGAGATCCACTCTGACCTCACTCATTCTTGTTTTCCCCTCATGCCTTGGACAAAGCATGTTCACCTCATGCATTTTTAATTGAAGAATTGTTTTGCTCAAATAGTGTATAGAGATGAAGATCCAAATTGAATTTCTGAAGCTTCTTCAAGTTAGGATATGTCAACCTATTCAACACTTCATTATTGGACAACTGTTCTGATTTTGATCAGGTGGTTTAGGTGCTTATCATGCTGATTTACTGATGTACCTGACCAGACTACTAGGAGGCTAAAACCATTTTTGACTGTAAAATGATCTCATGTCCCCTGTGTGGAACACCACAGAAGCAGAGAGGTACATGCCAAGACTCTCTCCCTGAACTTTTAGTACCACATTTACAGCACGGACAGTCAATCAGACTGCAACTCATTCCTCTTCAAAAGAGGAATGCTTTCTTTCCAAATTTGCCATCAGCAAGGATAAAAACTTTTCTTAACAGACATCACTTGCAGCATTCCAAGAAAACATGATCAGGATCGATGTATTTGGAGACCTGTGATGTTTATTGTTTGTAAGATGATGGTTAAGATCTTTGTGTGCTTTTAAGGTTGCAAAACATACTCAGAAAATCAAGATGTTACATAGTTGTGTAACTGGTAAAATCCGTGTGACAAAGCTTATGCTAATGCTGTCAACACACAAGATTTGGAATATGCTCATAGGCACCAAACACGTTCAGTGACTTTGAGAAGACTCAGCATGAAGTAAAAAAATGAAGGTTCATGCAGAAGCTGCAATTTGAGCAGGAACCACTCTTCAATTAATTTTCTTCCTTTCTGTCTTTCTTCTAAGCTAGTTAGTACACCTACTAGCTAGGTATCCTAACTGGAATTACTGCCAGAGTATTCTGATAACTGATCTACCGCAACAGAAGTTAAGAATTTTAGACCATGAAAATGTAAAGTATTTAAGGTGCAAAATAAAACATAATGAAATACTGAAATGCTTCAGACAATGTCACATTGACAGATTAAGTTAAATAAATAATTTAATAAGCTCTATGACCCTACATAATTAAACTTATTCATACTATGAATCCCTCTAATCAATCTAATTAAACACCAAAGCGGTCTCACATGTTTGTACACAAAGTGCCTAACTGAAGTGAGTTTTAACAATGGAGCTAAGCAGAATGCTGGGATCACTCAGAACTTTGTGACCATGATGCAGTTCATAAGCAGAAAAAGTCTGTAAACTCACTAGCTCAGTGTTTTTGAGGTAAATGTTATATTGCCCAAGAAAAACATTGTTTGTGCACTGTTACCTGTGTATTTAATGCTTCACAGATGAGGCTCTCGTTAGCAAATCCTTCCTTTGCAAGATATCCACTCCTAAAAGGTAAGTTCATGGTATTTTGTATAGCATGTAACAGGGAAAATATTAATCCTTCATCTTTCTTTCT
>VZTM01015771.1:0-10488 GCA_013400555.1 Jacana jacana | reverse complement strand
CTGAAGGTATTAATTCAAAGATCAAGAAAGGCAAATACAATATTGTTGACATTTTTTAAAGGGTCATATGCAAAATCAATCTCTTGCAGAATCAGAGAGAGTTTCTGAAATAGTTTACTGATTTACATCACACTTTGTTTATAAGATCATCATCAGAAGTGGGATAGCCTACCACCCTGTTTACATACACCATCTACCTGAACTCTAAAAAAGTCTGTATTAAACCAAATCTGGTTTGTTTGGTTCATACTGCAGAGCTCATGGGTTTCCTGAAAGTGCCATTCCAAACAGACAGAGACAGAAATGCCTGGGAATGAGAGGGTATGCAATGCCTGCTCTTCATTTGCTTTTGCAGTGGTGTAAACTCACGGTAGCTTTGACAGACTTATAGCAGATATAACCCCTATATGAAAGAGATTTCTAGATTTCAATAACTGGGTTCAAAGTAGGAGCACCTACTATGTTGTTCCAGAGGGCAACTGTTTTTGAACCAGAGAATGCCTTTGGATCATGTCTACTACGAAGTGATAAGCTGCATAAGTTCAAAGTACCGTGGAAAGCCTTAACATTATCCATGCTTATTAGTACACAGTACTTGTATTAAGTGCTATGGGAAATGCTGTTTTGACTGTGGACATAAACCAACTCTAACTGCAAGACTGTATACACCTTTGCCATTCTTTTAGGTGTTATTACTGAATCTCTACGTGTCACATTCTTTCAACCTGCTCTCAAGTCCAGTAACTTTTTAAATCTTATTAATCAGTGAACAAAGACACAGCAGGTTTGTCTAAAAAGTCTCCGTAATTATAATAATCTATAACTTAAACTGCATACCTGTGAGTTAACCTGAAAATTTAACTGTGAGTTAACCTGCAGTTTTTCCAGAATATGTATTAACTAGCATTTCCCTCAATCTAGAATGCCAAAAGTACTAAAGCCAACAAAAGTGCAAACCGAAAGAAATTCAGCTCTTCTATTTCTTCTTTTACAGTTCCTTCAAAGGATAAGGTCAAAACTAAGATTATTGGTACATGCTATATACCCTGCCTTCCATTTTGTGCTGCAAATATTATGAAGCACTGCAACAGAGTGCACAAAGCCCAGGATAAATAACTGCTTTTTAATTCTCTTTTAGGGATAATTCACATCTAATAATAAAAGAGGGAAGTGTTTTGCAGTCCATACTTTTATGTCTGGCTAGTAAATATGATTAAGGTCTGTGCTCATTAAAAGCAGTAGTACACATCAGCACTTGTTTCATAAAAGTATAAGATTCTTCACTGGGACAGTTGAAAGGCAGCTCTGCTTGCATTCCAAGTTATACTGTTTTGTACCTGCTCAGAGTCTGGACTTACATATACTGCAATTGGAATAAGGAGAAAGGAAAAACAACAAACCAAAACAACAAACAAAAATGTCTTTCTTTTGTGTGTTTCACTACCAGAATGAAATTCAGCTATGTAGAAGAGTACTCTTAAAAGTGCACCCAGCTTGAATTTAAGTAGATGTGGGAGCAAAAAGACACAAGGCCTGTTCTTGCTCATTGTTTACTGAAATAAAGTATAATAATACATCGCTACAGTTGTATTTGTGACTGTGAGCATTCTCTGTCCAAACAGGTTACATAGTTAGCTACGTAATACCAACCACCTTCATGAGATTTTCAATTCTTTGCATTGACTTTGCACTGCATGGCTTACATAGAGTATTTTCTATATTTCTCTGATTGTATTCTTTCTTATTTATGATTCTTGCATGCAAAC
This sequence comes from Jacana jacana, assembly GCA_013400555.1. Taxonomy (NCBI): domain Eukaryota; kingdom Metazoa; phylum Chordata; class Aves; order Charadriiformes; family Jacanidae; genus Jacana; species Jacana jacana. The sequence goes on along the minus strand of VZTM01015771.1, from coordinate 8,722 downwards.
ACGCTTTTTTAGAGTTCATCAGTTCCAGCTGGCTATTTTCTACTTGATGTCAATAACTTTTTATTCAGCTATTTATCAGAATTCTTTTCACTGCATCTAATGGGTGATGTCACCAAAAAAGGGTTATAATTGCAGGTGGGAAATGAAAAGACATCAAAAAGCTTTGAAGTAATAAAAATTCTCTATTTAAGCAAGTGTTCTAAGAAACAAAGAATGCAATAAGAAACAAGCAGACAACAAAGCAGGATTGAAATGGGAGCAAAATTATGGCTAAACATACTAATCTTCAAAGTCTAACATGGGTTGTCAGCAGTTCTTTCAGAAACTAATTTTCCTGAAATTGCAATTGCAGAACCATTAGTCAGCTATATATGAATGAATATTTGCCTTTTCCAAATCAGATTTATGGAATATTTTGCCTTCTGTCAGATTATAATATATTTGCATCTAATAGTTCTAATTTGGAATGTTTGAGTTATAAATAGATGGGAAATATAGCATGAATTAAAGTTGATGTGAAAGACTGATATGTTTTCCTTATAAGCTGAAAACTGCTTCCATGTCAAAAGAAAGCTAAACTGCTTTACAACTGAGGTTTTCTAAGGTAAGAATGCATTGGTATTGTAGGGCAGTAGCAGTGCTCTTGAATTGTGAGATGGGTTATCCAAATTCCTCTCAGTGTTAACTATTACTGACCTTCAGCCATGGAAAGCAGCTAGTGGAGTGACTTAATTTGGCACCTGTTCTGGAGATTTCTGAATAGCTGAAGCCAAAAGCAATCCATATTTAGGTGGCCCAGCCTGTTCTCAGCACATACTGTATTTTACAGTGGATTTCCTTCAGAGATTGATCATAAGGGCGATGCTGTACAGGAATTCTTAAGTGTTGTGTTTCTCTCCTTCAAATGCCAAATGTGAGGCTGTTTTTCATGGAATTATGGAATTGACAGAGTTGGAAGGTACCTCCAGAGATAATCTAGTCCAACTCCCCCGATAAAGCAGGATTGCCTAGAGCACATCACTCAGGACTGCATCCAGGTGGGTCTTGAAGGTTTCCGGGGAAGGGGACTCCACAGCCTCCCTGGGCAGCCTGTTCCAGTGTTCTGTCACCCTCACTGTAAAGAAGATTTTCCTCATATTTGAATGGAACCTCCTGTGTTCCAGCTTGTGCCCACAGCCCCTCTTCCTGACACTGTGAACGACTAAAAAGAGCCCGGCTCCATCCTCCTTCAACCCACCCTTTAGATACTTACAAGCATTAATAAGGTCTCCCCTCAGCCTTCTCTTCTCCAGGCTAAAGAGTCCCAGCTGTCTCAGCCTTTCTTCATAAAGGAGATGCTCCAATCCCTCTATCATCTTTGTTGCCCTACACTGGACTCTCTCCAGTAGTTCCCTGTCTCTCCTGAACTGGGGAGCCCAGAACTGGATGCAGTATTACAGTTGTGGCCTCACCAGTGCAGAGTAGAGGGGGAGAATGACCTCCCTCAGCCTACTGGCCACACTCTTCCCTATGTAGCCCAGGATTCCATTGGCCCCTTTGGCAACAAGGGCACATTGCTGGCTTGTGGACAGTTTACTATCTACCAGAACCCCCAGGTCCTTTTCCTCAGAATTGCTTTCCAGCAGGTCCACCCCTAGCCTGTATCAGTGTCCGGAATTCTTTCTCCCCAGGTGCAGGACCCTACACTTGCTCTTATTGAACCTCATTAGGTTCTTCTCTGCCCAGCTCTCCAGCCTGTCCAGGTCATACTGGATGGCAGCACAGACTTCTGGAGTGTCAGTCTATGTTCTACCTACATCTTTTCTATGGTAAGAGTGGCATCTATAGAAGAGACTCCTCTGGTACAGTAATTATAATGCATTTTGGGAATACAAATTTCTTGGGAATTGGGAAGGAAGCAAAACTATTAATCAAGTGAAACTAGGCTTGAAGTGTAAATGTGATGCTATTGGGTATACACATTATATGGAATTTTCTTCCCTTTTCTTGAGAATAATCACAGGAAGAGTGTGGGTGGATTGGCTCGCATATGAAAAAAACAACTCTTAGCCAAAGGAAAAACAACAATATTTTAAAGCATAGGGTTTTAAGAAAAAAATTATGCAAACACAGGCATAGGACAAAAGTAAAGAAATAAACTGGAGTCTACTCTCACATTAGTCTATTCTGAAGTTACTGTTCCACTTCCAGTAACAAAAGTAAAACACTTTTTCACAATTTCTGATTCTGGAACACTGTATGTTATTTTACTGCTTCAAATCCTTTTGAAATAATGATTATAAGTACTTGTAAGGGCTTTTAATTATCCAGAATTAAAAAATAACCACAAATCACTGAACAACTGTGTTGGATTCCAATGTTAATTGTATAATGAAAAAAGAAAAAAGTGACATCCCAGAGCTCCAGAGAGAATTTCTTCATGAACAGTCCTTTATGCAGGTGCATCATATTCTTTTATGAGGACACTTTCTACTATTTTTAATGACTATGACATATAACAGCACATAGAGGATGAAAATACCTTTATTTCTTTTCAGCCTCACACTGATACATAGGTTATAAGAACGTGTATAAAAGATGGGCATGATATTCTGTGATTCTGCGAATGAAAGGGGACAGTTTTGAAGCTTATTTCCCCCCTCCTGTAGCATTTTTACCCGAGCACGAAATATTCTTGAGCCAGCTGGTTGTTTTGTTCACATTGGCTTTCATTGCCTAATCTAGTGAATTCATTATAGCTCCTCGCCTGAGGGCTCAATTTTCAGCTGCGCTGAGCATGACCCATATCAGCTGTGGGAAAAGGGAGGTAAAGGCTCTGTGGGTGCCTCACACAACCCCTCTTCCTCGGGAAGCCGTGGAGGGACTGAACCACTGCACCAGCCCAAGCAGCTGTGGCAATGTGATGATGCCTTCCATGGCTCCTGGGGATTATTCTGCTGGCAGGTGTTTGCTTGTCCCAACGTGAATCCCACGGCAGGTTGTTGCAGGGTAGGAGAAGCTGCTGTAAAAAAATGCAGGCTCTATGTCAGGACAGGGCTCTCATACCAGGGGATCCTCGATGTATTCTTCCTGTGAAATGCTGCATTGCATTGACCTTGTAATGTAAAGAGACCTTTCTAGAAGCAGAATCTGGAATCTGGCATGTCGTTTCTGAGGTAACCAGACTCTAATGCCATCGCAACAAGTAGTATAGTTTTGTTTCTCGGCTACATGCTAAAGATACGGTATTACAGAGAAGCTCTGTGGCAAATGGATTCTATTTGCTCATGTGTTACAAAAGGACAAACAGTTCACTGTTTTTAAAGCTTTTTGGATGAGATTAGTGGTTGTGGAGACAGAGCTCTGTCCATTTTGTCCTCACTAGCAAGTGGGTGGTTTCCTCCCACGCTCACATCACTGCCACATTTGGCAGCAATAACACTTTGGCAGCAATAATTTATCTAAGAGGTCCCAGCACTGTAAAGGAGTCTTACTACTCCCTAAAAATTTTCCGAGTTTAGCTCTTTACTTTCAGTTCACTGGGCTACGGTCACTACTTAGATGCAAACACAAACACACACATGCACCCATCTCCTAAGCACTGCAAGGAACCTAAAACCTACAAATTAACAAGACAGAATGGTCCCAGCCAAGGAAGAAGAACAAGCAAGATGAAAACATCATAAAGACCCCATGCTGGCACAGCACACTCTGACTCATACTTTCCAGTTATAAATGTCATCCATTAGGTTAAAAAAATAATAAGAAAAATCAGTCTTCATTCTGGATTGTGGTTTGTTGTGGGTTGGTTTTTTTTTTATTGCTTGCTTTAATAGCTTTGCTCTTCATCAGCTCCAGTGTTCGGCAGCTGATCCCTCTTGCCTTGGCTAAGGACATGTGATAGTTTTGCTGAATAGCTGCAAACATGCTCTCTGCTGGGTACTAATAGCTGGCACATTAGGCTGCTTGGTGAACTGTGGCAGCCAAATAGAAATGCTTTCAACAGACAGATTTCAGTAAAGAAGTGGAGGGTTGGGATTTTTTTTCTGTAGGTTTTTTTTTCCTTTCCCCACTCTGCTTGGTGCCAGAGTTCTTAAAATAGTTCCCTCAGAGTTTTCTTGTTACCCATTTTGGAGCCCAGATGTAGGAAGCAAGCCAGCACAGCTGGTGGAGCCTAAGTGTCTCACAGATAGGGAAGGCTTACATGGCCCTCATTTTATTCCTAACTGTTATTCTTCACTTTATTCTTAACTTTTATTGATGTTATCGCTACAGGAGTGTCAAGAAAAAAAAAAATGCCCAGGCTTGCAGAGGTTAAAGGTTTACCAGCTGCAGACCTTTTTCTCCCTCCTGTCTTCATCACCAGGCTTCTGTACCTTGTTATCCTTAGTACTTCCCTCATCTTTTCCCTGATCAGGAATGCAAATTTAATTAGTTGTTCCATTCTGAGCTCATACCAATACCTGTGCTGAGTTAGTACAAGTGATGAGCGGTGACGCTGTGATGTGAACTCATTCTCACAGCGGGCTGGATATAAAATCAGCAGTTTTCTTTTACTTAGGAATATATGCTAGATGTCTAGCATATTTCTGAGAAGGGAATACATGGAGTGGTACCAGCCTTCCTGACAGTAAGCTAACGTGTGCACAATACAAAAACAGGTGATATGCCAACCAGTAGTTTCCTTATGGTCGTCTGGTAACTACTGGGCTGGCCAGTCTTGCAGAAAAAGTAACTTTCTTCTCATAAAGATGCAAATTGTTGGAAGAACATTTGCTTCTGTGAAAATTATTTTCCTTTTGGAGATTTGCTATCACCTGAGCACTCTCATGGGACCTTTCCTCATGCAGCATGTGATAACTCCTACCAGCCTGGAGTTACTTATAATTGCACGGTTCCTACAGGGTGGTTTTTGAAAGCAGCCCAGTCTGGGGTATTACCATTATAGACCACAGAACTCTGTGTTCCCAGTACATCTGTGAAAGCATTTGGGGGAACAGCAATACGGTGGAAGTAACACTGATTCATTTTATCTTCATATGAAAACAGAGGGAACAGTTGGCCTCTCCAAACTGGAATGATACAGATAGAAAGATCTGAATATACAAAAATAGCACAGCAATTTCTAGGAGAAGACAAAACTCGTCTCAGATATATACTGAAAAACAGCACATTAAAGTCTACAGAGCAAAATTTGAAAGGTGCATAGTGCAACATTTGGTTACAGTAGGGTACACTAAAAGTCAATTGGAGTCAGGTATTTAATCCCTGTTTATGCCTTTAGACCTCTGTTGTCTTCAACAGCTTGCTCTAGCAGGAAGCATGTCCCCTGCATAAGCAAACCTCTGTTTACAGCACTTGTGAGTGAATGACGGAGGCTTTTGGAGGAGATGAACAACTACATTCTGCACCAATTTAGGGCTTTGACAAAGCATCTCTGGTGGATGTTGGGCTATTAATTTACAGCCTTCCACTGCCCACCATTTCCTTATGCTTCCTCATGACAGAATTGGCATAATTCAGTTCATGCCCACATCTCCCTGGTGGGAACATCAGTTCCAGCAGCTTAGCTGATACTGGTAATCAAAGTGGTCTTTCATGAAGATGCAGGTCTGTGAGTGGGAGCTGCTGACGCATACATGTTCCATTTTACCAACACAGTTACAGGAACAGTAACCTCCAGTAAGCAAACAGCGGAGAAAGTATTTCCTTAAACAGCTTCTGCTGTTTGCAGAGAGAATATGAATACAAGTCTCTCTACCCTGCAATAATTCACACGTGTGACTGTGATCAAGCTTATGCTTAGCTCCGCTCCCTCCCCTCGTGTCAGCAGCTCACTTCTGTTCGTTCTGAAGTTCACAGTAATTATATATAAGCAACCCATGACTAGAGAGCTTTAGATGAGGTCAGGCTTTCTGCATGCAGGGTTTTGCCTGCTTTTGTCTCCCTTTCTAGGGAAGAGGGACAGACTCACATCTGAGACTGGAGATTTACAGGTACCTGCCGAGGTCTGTACCCAGATCCACTAGCTGTTTGCAGGACCTGTATGCTTATCTCTCTTTGGAAAGCTACTCGGAGGCTTTAACCTAAGCAGAGTGATTTTTGTTGTATTCCAGAGGTTCGATTTATGTTAACAGACACTTGGAAGTGTCTTACCTAAGCTATAACTTAGGTTCTCTTTTTTAATTGGAGAGGGATAAGAACCTTCACGTGCCAGTTCTCTACTTCATAAGACAGGTGTATAAAATAACAGATTAATTTCCATGCAGCATTAATATAGAGTGCTCTGACAACTCTCTGAAGTTGTATGCTAAAATTTGTGTGGTGATAAATCTGATTCCACCACCATGTTGAGACACCATGTTGAAGCCTTCTTTCCTGATGATTGTCAGGAAAGATAGATAAAAGATCTATTTTATCTATTAATAACAAAGATCCCCATTAGTTCAATTATCCATAAAGCTACCCACAAGAAAAAAGGTCTTGAGATAGATAACAGATGCACTTAAGAGTTACATCTTGTGATGAATGAACACAAAATCCCAGCTTCATTATAACCAGCCCACACAGTCACATTTTTTATTGCTCATGTAATGATCAACAATCATTTGGGACAAAAAAAAATAAACTCTAGCCAGAATTCTAACACAATTTCATAAAATAAAATAATTTTAAAAGTGTAATTATTTACAATGTTTGAAGCACCTGGGAGAAGCACACTAACTTGACCATAACTGCTTGCTAATTTCTATCCTTCTAATGTTCTCAGTAAGATCTCTGGTATTTTCCTCTTCCACTCTCTATTAGCCTTTCCTATACCTGCTTCAAATGCCACACATAATCCTCAAAAATCTAATTTTTCTTTCAAAATACCTTTAACTAGAATTGGTCTGTTGTTTTTCCATGAAATTTAGCTTCCAGTTCATTCCTAACTTTGTGTACAAACTGTACAATAGCTGTGTGGCTCATGTGAGATTATTTCTGTGCTGTCTCTTTAGATGTGCTCATTCTTCACAGCAGGTATTTTTCTTCCTTGTTGGCAAGTTACTGTTAAATATTTGTAATTGTTCTATAAAAACTGGTACGTTGTTTTTATGGTGAGCCTTCCTTTTCTCAAAATGGCACTTCCTATACATTTACCTGAACCTTGAAATTCCTTTGCTACTTGCATTTCACTTGCCCCAGTGTTTGCAAGTGAACAAATTTAGAACACACATAGGTACAGGGATAGATGCAGACAGTTGCATGTCCATTCTGCCTGAACTCCAATCTGGCTAAATGCCATGTGGTTCAAGCTATCGAACTATTTAATCTGCCAGGATTCAAATGTTTATTGCATCTTAGGCTCTGGGAGTGGAGTGAAGGTGTAACTATCTGATCCCATTATTTGCATGGCCAAAACCAGAAGTGAACTGCAGTTTTATGTAGAAACATTCTCAAATATTTTGTATATGCCAGTTGTCTATCCAGAGTACTTCTCAACATGTATAGGAAATTTTTTTTCTGGTCCTCTGACTCATTTTACAAGTGCTGAAGTCATCTGAAGTGAATTCTTCCCCTGTGAGGAAGCCCAAGCCCTATGAGGCTTGAACTGAGCACACTGCTGGTATGATTGTAGCTTTTTGTTTTCTTACAGAGGTAACTTACAGCAAACAGAGGTGATTCCCAGTCAGGTGAGGGGGAAGAAAATTTTACACAGTTTTGCTCAATCTCACAAAGAACTGCAATAAAGGACTAATAGTAAGTACTTCCTAGTACTCTCTCGATCAGGTAAACTGGCAAAACTTCTTCAACACTGTTGTCTCCCCATAATGTTAAAAGTTACCTAAGTTTAAAAATAATGCATTATAATAAAGACTGTCTCTTCTTTTTACCTTCTTCTCTTCCTAATTCAGTATTTCTTGCAACTTCTTTATCTTGACATGAAAAGGAGTTGCTGAAACCAGTCAAATCAAGCTTACCAGATGTGAAATTTTGAAAGCAATTATAAGAGACTTAGGTATTTTACCTTTCATCTTTTCTAGGGATAGCCTTGCACAGCAGATACAGGCCCTTAAGTTAACCAGGTAAAAGAGGCCTATTTCAGTTTCACTGGGAAGGCCACCTGAAGAGCAACACAAAGGAAATGGATCCATCCTAGCTAACAAGTCAGCCCCATTGGGTGCCCAGCTGAAGTGCCTTTACACAAATGCACACAGCATTGGGAAGGATCAAGAGAAGTTAGAGATGGGCACATGCATCCAGGGCTATGATCTTATTGGCATCACAGAAACACTTCTGACTGGAGTATTGGAATGGAAGGATACAGAGTCTTCAGGAAGAACAGGCTGGGCAGACGGGGAAGGGGGTGTTGCCCTCTATGTCAATGACCAACTGGAGTGTGTGGAGCTCCACCTGGGCATGGATGAAGACCCAATGGAGAGCTTATGGGTCAGGATTAAAGGTAGCACAGAGTCAGATGATGTCACAGTAGGGGTCTGCTACAGACGACCAGATCAGAGTGACAGGGAGGATGAGGCCCTCTATAGACAGATAGGAGCAGCATTGCGCTCTCACTCCCTGGTCCTCATGAGTGATTTCAACCACCTTGATATATGTTGGAGGGACAACACAGCAGGGCACAAGAAATCCAGGAAGTTCTTGGAATGTATTGATGATAACTTTCTTCTTCAAGTGATTGAGAAGCCAATGAAGAAGGGAGCTGTGCCGGATCATGTACTTACTAACAAGGAGGAGTTGGTGG
>VZTM01015770.1:21167-34089 GCA_013400555.1 Jacana jacana | reverse complement strand
CCTCATAAGATTTATGCTCCAAATGCATATATGCACCATCTTGCCTGTAACACTTGCAATGCTCCTGCAATATACACTGTTAATCTTGAGTTAATTCTCCCTAAAAGGGGAGATGTTGGTTTATTAGGCTCAAATGGATTTGACTGTGGTTCACCAGTTCTCTGCTGCTGGTAGCCACGCTGATGTAGCCTGTGCATGCACGGTGCTTGCTGGCTAAATATGTCCCAAAAGGCTGCAAGGGAACTTTGTTTAAGATGCACTGAGCTTGCTGAGTGCAAGAGCCTTCCTGAGAACAGGGGAAAACGCAGTGGCATCATTACTTAGCACCTGGGTTGATCGTTCATTTATTCTCACCACTTCCACAGGGCAGTATGTAAGGTGACATTGTTTAGAGTCACACAGACTTCAACAGCGCTTTTAGGTAAAGACAAGCCACAAATCACTCAGCACAAAATCTGGAGGAACTGAGCAACCTTTTAGAAACACCCTTTTGGAAGAGTTTGGCAGGGAATCAAACACACTATGAAAATCCACTGCACCACCATATGGCAAAGCAGGCTAAAACCTTTTCGCCCCATCTTGTGGGACCAGCAACTTGGGTTTCCCACATCCCAAGGAAACATCCTAAAATTTCCAGAGAGATAAAAAAAGTGCAAACACAGAAAGAAGAAAGTTAAAGTGGTTTGGTTTTTAAAAACCAACCAACCAACCAAAAAAAAACCAAACCCAAAAGAACAACAACAAACCCCTAGGATTTGTGGTTTGCTTTTATCAGAGAGCAACTTTCTTTTATCCAGGGTAGAGGTGGAACAGGACAATCCAGGTGGTGGAAGAGCCTCGGTAAAAGTAGGTATCGAGGCACTGTGGTGATGGACGTGACCGAAACGCACCGGTGTCAGCCAGGTGGGAACAGCTCAGTGGATCAAATATTCAGAAGTGACTGTGTTGCTGCAAAGGGCCACCCTGAGCCCAGAAGCAGCGAGGCCACGTTTCTCTACTGCTTGGCTCCACACACATCTACTTCATCCAACACCTGATTAATCCTCAACTTGTAAAAAAACCACCTGAGTAACCAGGAGAGAAACGCTGCTTGCTTTTCTGGAGGTCACAGCACTTTATATTAAACAAAAACCCAGTAAACTATGAAGGTTTTCCCCCTCCTTTCTGCTTTCCATGCACTTACCGGTGTCGTCGTCGAAGTCAGAGAGGATGCACTCGATCCCATCCTCGCTGCTGGCCGACTGCTCCTGCACTCTTCGGGGCAAGTTCACCAGCCGGCCGCTGAGGAAGATGGGTTTCAAGGGCATTTTATAGATTTTGGCTAACAACTGGGGGAGGAAGGGACAGAGAGAGAGAGGGGGGCGGGGAACAGAGAAGAAAAGATAAATCTATGTGGGAAAGTTTATAAGAGCTATCACATACAAGACAACTATGAAAGCAGCAGAATGCCAACATCTGTTCTCTTCATCCAGCAATACTGTAACTGAAAAGCCCAGCTAGAGGCTAGAAGTCTTCTGTTCGTTGATAAATAAGGAGTTGAGGGGAGAAAGAGGGAGAAAAGCAAGTTAAATCACACCTTGGGAAGGAAGTGTGTTCCCTCCTCATTTATGAAAGACAAATGCTACTACTTACTGATTGCACCTATGAGCCAAGAAGGTCCATCAGCCATACACTGAGTACTATGGAGCTCTGAAGGACTAAGGAAATAGTGAGAGAAGGGCTAGCTTGGAGAAGAAGAGACTGAGGGGTGACCTTATAAACATTTATAAATATGGAAAGGGTGAGTGTCAGGAGGATGGAGCCAGGATCTTCTCAGTGACATCCAGTGACAGGACAAGGGGCAATGGGTGCAAGCTGGAACAGAGGAGGTTCCACTGAAATATGAGGAAAAACTTCTTCAGGGTGAGGGTGAGGGAACACTGGCAGGGGCTGCCCAGGGAGGGTGTGGAGTCTCCTTCTCTGGAGACATTCCAAACCCGCCTGGAGGCGTTCCTGTGTGACCTGCTCTGGGTGTTCCTGCTCTGGCAGGGGGATTGGTCTGGAGGAGCTTTCAAGGTCCCTTCCAATCCCCGAGATTCTGTGATTCTCTCTGATTCTGTGACTTGCACAGGTTTACTTCCGAGCTCCGTTGCCTGGGTTGTGCACTGCACAACAAACACAAACTTTGCAGAATGGAGCTGTATATAGCTGGGCTGCTACTTGTACTTGACAGACCTTTCTAAAGAGAGACCTATTGCTGGCCTTCAACACTGTCCTTGGGGCAGCAGGAGAGGGAAATCTGACTGAAAGACAACAAAGAGATGAGGACCTGGGGCTGGAAGCTGGAAAGAGCAGAGAAGCTAAGACATAGGAGTCAAGGGAATGGCCAGGGGAGGTTTAGATGAGATGTCAGGAAGAACTTTTTCTCCCCAAGAGTGGTCAGGCACTGGGATGGCCTGTCCAGGGAGGTGGGGGAGTCACCATCCCTGGCGGTGTTCAAGAACCATCTGGACAAGGTGCTACAAGCCATGATTTAGCAGCTCAGTGGGCAGGATTGGTGACAGGAGGAGGGTTGGACTAGATGATCTTGTAGGTCCTTGTGTTCCAACCTTGTGTTTCTATGGTTCTATCATTTCTGCCTCACTGTGGACTGGGGTTTGTAAGGATGAGGAAGACTGATGTGCACAGCGTGTAGAGATAGAACATACATACACAGAGATACCCACTACAGGCTTTGAGGTGAATGAGACAGCAAGAGCAGGTTGGTATGTCTGCTGATGATTAGTCTGAACGGCTTTATTCTCTCCTTTCCCCCCAGTCTGTGTACTGAATCCACCCACTATCTCTGAATGTAGACATGGAGTCCTTTCAGCTCCGTACGTACCCTTCGTTGTGCATTTGTACTGTACCCAGAAAAAACATGGTCTGGGTCCAACAAAAAGACCTGCAGGTACTACAGAAACGCACACAACATTATAAAACCAGACAAACCCCATTCTAATAACCCTGGACAACAGGCTGTGCCACGTGCCAGGACACGTGCCTGCATTTGAATTGTCAGAGATTGGCCCTGAGCTTCAGACATTCCTCCGTGGTCCAGAGGAGCTGCTGCTTTTCAGAAGGTGGAACCTCTTGCTCTTCCTAAGAGCTGAAAATTCTCAGGGTTTGGATTGGTGTTTCCCCCCTTCATTCCCAACACTGTTTACAGTAACAGTTCAAACAATAACGAATGCAGCTTGGAATATTTTCCTATTGGCTCTTGAACATTCACATTTTCCCACCTGCTCCTTGGCTCTGAGTGTTTTCCCAGTTTTTCCACTGGGAAGAAAATTTTCCAGTATGAAAATCCTTCTGATGGCCACTCTCCACCTGGCAGCGCAGGTTCTTACCCTCAGGCTTTCCACAGATTCTGCTGTGTTCCTGCACAGAATCTCAGGGATTGGAAGGGACCTTGAAAGCTCCTCCAGACCAATCCCCCTGCTGGAGCAGGAACACCCAGAGCAGGTCACACAGGAACGCCTCCAGGCGGGTTTGGAATGTCTCCAGAGAAGGAGACTCCACACCCTCCCTGGGCAGCCCCTGCCAGTGTTCCCTCACCCTGAAGAAGTTTTTCCTCATATTTCAGTGGAACCTCCTCTGTTCCAGCTTGCACCCATTGCCCCTTGTCCTATCATTGGACGTCACTGAGAAGAGCCTGGCTCNCACCCCAGGATGCCATTGGCCTTCTTGTCCATGAGGGCACAGTGCTGGCTCATGGTCATCCTGCTGCCCACCAGGATCCCCAGGTCCCTTTCCCCTACACTGCTCTCCAACAGGTCATTTCCCAACCTATACTGGAACCTGGGGTTGTTCTTGCCCAGATGCCAGACTCTACACTTGTTTTGTTGTATTTCATTCAATTTCTCCCCACTCAACTCTCCAGCCTGTCCGGGTCCCGCTGAATGGCAGCACGGCCTGCTGGCCTGTCAGCCACTCCTCCCAGTTTGGTGTCATCTGCAAACCATTTAACCCTTGATGCAAAGCCTGGTGGTTAGTTACTAGTTCCTGGGCCAGGTTAGTACCTGTAGAAGATTATCCATCGTACCTGAGAACATCTCCTGAGGTAATCAAGCGCGGGAAGGCACAAGTCTGTAGATGCAGATCCTGATCCTGGCACACAGTCACCCATCTCCTTACAATCCACTTCCCCTGGGGAACGGGAAAGGCAGCATTGGGAAGGACAGGAGAGGAGAAACAAAACCAGTGTTAGTTTTCCTTTTTCACTCAGCTGTGCCCTCGTGTCCCAAGAGAATCCAGAGAACACCCTTTGTTTGATCTTATTAGAGGAAACCACACGATTCCCATACAAACAATATGGTACTATTGGTCAGGGTATATACATGGGCTTTTGTATCAATTAATGCTTTAATAAATAGGTGCCTATTTACTGACTCTTTAGTAGCTCCTTTTGGGAGCTCTTACACCTTACAGTCTTCTGTCATATTGACCCCACTCCACTTTTTTTCCATGGGTGTATAATTACTTGGCTCATATTCACCCTTTGCTCAATTAATGAGCTGATTTTCTTCTATTCATTTGCACCCCCTACTGCCCTGGAGAACTCTTCTACCACAAATTCTTCCTTCTGGTTTATTTACTCCTTAAATAAAGCAGATCAGCTCCACGGCATCTTGTTGGCATCTTCTGCCACTTTGCTCTGGTGAGACCTCACCTGGAGTCCTGTTTGCAGGTCTGGAGCCCTCAAGAGAGGAAGGACATGGACCTGATGGAGTGGGCCACAGAATCAGGGGGTTGGAGCACCTTTGCTATGAGGACAGGCTGAGGGAGCTGGGATTGTTCAGCCTGGAGAGGAGGAGTCTCTGGGGAGACCTCAGAGCAGCCTTCCAGTGCCTGAAGGGGGCCTACAGGAAGGCTGGGGAGGGTCTGTTTACAAAGGCCTGCAGGGACAGGACAATGAGGGGCAATGGCTTTAAACTCCAGAAGAGCAGATTNGGGACTAGATGACCCTAGAGGTCCTTTCTAGCCTGGACCATTCTATAATTCTATGATTGTTGCGGAGCTCCTGCCTGGATAACTCCATTCACTCCAGCATTTCCCATGGCTGCACAGTCTGTTTTCCTCCCCAGCCAGATTTGCAGCTTTACTAAATGCCTACACACATTAACATTGTATTGCCTGAAAAGCTGCTCATCTCATAAACCCCCATAAGATAAATATTAAATCCTTTTTAGTAAATCCTACTTAATTCTCCTTTCACTGCATTTATTTGCTCTTTCTGTGCCCTTAACTATTCCCTCCATAATATAAAGTCCTGACAACTATCAGAATCTCCCAATGAAGTTTGAATTCTTTAGTTTCATGTTAAAATGCGCAGAAATGGTATTATATTTGCTGCTGCTGGGTACACAAGTGTCCCACAGTCTGCTATCCTTTAATACATTAAAAAATATCTTGCTTTTTGACATAATCATAAAGGAGACAAACTGATCTCATGTAGGTAAGAAACCTAAAGAAATGTAGGGTGAGGGAACACTGGCAGGGGCTGCCCAGGGAGGGTGTGGAGTCTCCTTCTCTGGAGACATTCCAAACCCGCCTGGAGGCGTTCCTGTGTGACCTGCTCTGGGTGTTCCTGCTCCAGCAGGGGACTGGACTGGAGGAGCTTTCAAGGTCCCTTCCAATCCCTGAGATTCTGTGTGATTCTGTAAAACAGGCTTTTAAGTTCTCCAGAAGGAACAGGAGTTCCCTCTGTTGGTGCTGGACACGCATCACAAGCCGAATTCTGTCCCGGCAGAAAGCGATGGTGAAACAGCTTGAGGAAGAGCAGAGCAGCATTAAAGACCGGGACTCACTTACAGACCTCGATACCTCTGTGAATTGATAGACTTTGATTAAAAAAAGTGCCCCATTTTGCAACTCATTAGAAGTTTTACAGTTTACCTAAATAAAAAAAATAATTAATCATTGCCACAGTTTAATGAAAAGTGTCTCGATTCTACAGGTCAAGGCCAGCCGGGGAACACCAACACGGGGCTGGAATGACCCAACGCCGCTTCCCTCTGTTCTGAGGTTTGATGAAGCACCACAGTTACTCCATGGGGTCACTTAGACTCGACACACTTGGTCTCCACTGCCCTCACAAACACCACAAAACCCCATAATCATGGGGACAGAGCGGTGTTGGCTGCAACATTCATGAGCTCCCCCAAGGTTCCAATGCACCATGACTGGCCATTTCTGCAATCTACTGGCCTCTCCTAAAATGTAAATTATATAAACAAGCCCTGATACAAATTCACATCAAACGAAGCAGATATTTAATAGTGAGATGCATCTTTGCTGCTATACCAACATGAAGGATGGGCAGCATTAGAGATGTTTCTGAAACAAGCCCTTGATCTTATTTTATTTGTTTAAAGCATTTTGAACTCAATTTATTCACTCCCACTCTCTTCCCTGCCATCCCCTGTATTGCATAACCTAATTCTCCTCCTCTGCAGGCTCAAGTCTGAGATAACAATAACATGAAGACAGGCAGAGAGAGCTGGAGTTGTTCAGCCTGGAGAAGAGAAGGCTCCAGGGAGACCTTAGAGCCCATTCCAGTCCCTGAAGGGGCTACAGGAGAGTTGGGGAGGGACTTTGGTTAAGGGAGTGGAGCAGTAAGACGAGGGGTAACGGTTTCAAACTGAGAGAGGGAAGATTTAGATTAGATTTTAGGAAGAAATTCTCTGCTGTGAGGGTGGTGAGACACTGTCCCAGGTTGCCCAGAGAAGCTGTGGCTGCCCCATCCCTGGAGGGGTTCAAGGCCAGGCTGGATGGGGCTTTGAGCAACCTGGTCTGGTGGGAGGTGACCCTGCCCAGGGCAGGGGGGGCTGGAACTGGATGATCTTTAAGGTCCCTTCCAACTCTATGATTCTATGACAACATGACTCAATAGGTTTAAAGGAAAATAAATATATTTACCCAGTCCTTTGACAAACTTCATAAGGCACATAATATAACTGGTGGCGGCATTGGCAAAGACCTGGATGCTGTCTGTGTTCAGAAACGCTTCAAAGACATCAAACACCGGAGCTTGGCGTTTCCCTGTGGAAATAACGAGATGAGAACTCTTCCCCATCCCCTGTAAAAGTGATTTTCCAGATTTTCAACAATTTCACTGAATCTGTTGAATCTCTTTCTCTTCTGGGCAGACACAGAAACGATCTTGGAAGTAAAACCTTCTCTTGTTCCTGAGGGAAATTGCGTAGCCCTTCACAGGACGTAATGCAGACTCCCTCCTGTGCCCTGTCTGTGGGGAACACAAGCTTATGCTGCCAAAATGGTAAGAGCAGGTTTGAGCTCTTGGATTCGGCTCAGCAGCTAACGCTTCTGTTTGGTGGAGGTTTCTGGTTTAGATCTTGATAACTATAAATATGACACCAGCCACACGGAAAATTATCCAGACCATACGGTAACAAAATCGCTTCACTTTTCCTAAGTGGATTATCTGTCTCCAAAAGTTGGGTACTTGGGTACATGTGCATTTTGCCATCAATCCTAACAGATTGGAAAGACAAAACTGAGGAGGAAAACCATATCCCTTACAAATAACTTGTAACATTTAAAAACACCTTCTAATGGGGCAAAAGGAGAGATCCAAGTGATGTTCCTGTATTACCCGGTTTCTATACAGGCAAACATCTCTGGCAGGGATGCAGAGTAATTCCTACAGCAAACAGGGCTGGCAATTTGAAGCCCTGTGTTTAAGTTCCTGGAGAAGCACTTGCCTAGATTATCACACTGATTTATGCTCTGATGCCGATCTACAAGAAGGGCTGGAAGGAAGACTACAGGCCTGTGTCAGTATGACCTCTGTGCTAGGGAAGGTTGTGGAGCAGATCATCTTGAGCGCCATCATGCAGCAGGTACTGGACAACCAGGCAATCAGGTCCAGTCAGGATGGGTTTATGAAAACCAGGTCCTGCTGGACTAACCTGATCTCCTTCTAGAAGGTGACCAGCTTTGCAGTTGAGGGAAAGGCTGTGGACATTGTCTATCTAGGCTTCAATAAAGCCTTTGGCACTGTTTCCCACAGCATTCTCCTGCAACTGTCTGTTAATGGCTTGGGTTGGTGTACTCTTTGCTGGGTAAAAAACTGTCTGGATGGCCAGGTCCAAAGAGCTGTGGTGCATGGAGTCCAATTGAGTTGGCAGCCGGACATGGGTGGTATCCCCCAAGGCTCAGTATTGGGGCCTGTTGGTTTCTCCTCCCAAGGAACAGGTGACAGGACAGGAGGAAACGGCCTCAAGTTACACCAGGGGAGCTTTAGATTGGATATCAGGAAAAATTTATTCTCTGAAAGGGTCACCAAGCACTGGAACAGGCTGCCCAGGGAAGTGGTTGTGTCACCATCCCTGGAGGTATTTCAGAAATGAGTAGATGTGGCTCTTCAGGGCATGTTCTAGTGGCTGAGACTGTTGGGATTTTGTGTGTGTGTGTGGTTGGACTCAGTGGTCTCAGAGGTCCTTTCCAACCCTGACGATTCTGTGAGTGCAATAAGTCCTTACCCATAGAGTATTCTCCTACAAGGTACTCCTTAACCTCTGACTTGCTGCTGCTGCGGACCGTTTCCAGGGCACTGAACAGGGGCCTCCATCCCGACTGGATCTGGGTAGAACACATTTCCACCAGCTCTCCTATAGAGGTGACCACCTGCAGGCAGTGTAGATGTTAAAAGAATAAAGTGAAAAAACAGAACCAAGACATAGATGGACCTTCAGAAGGAATGAGGATGGCTTTAAACACATCCCTAGATTTCACTATGTCAGTCTGGACTCTTTTTTTTAATAGATAAAACTTTTCTATTATTTAATTGCTTTAACACTGGGTATACTGGTCTCTGTGCTCTACCACAGTGCTGGCTTGGGTATACAGAGCCTTCCTGATTCCCTCAAGATGAGTAAGGTGCACCGTATGAAGGCAATTTGGGAAACACTCTCAAAGTGGACCAAATGCACTCCAGAGACCATCCCTCTTATGGGCATGGTGAGCCAAATACAGATATCCCCCCCGCCCTCTACTCTGCCCTGGTGAGCCCCCATCTGGACCAGTCTGGGCCCCTCGGTTCAAGGGCAGGGAACTGCTGGAGAGAGTCCAGGGCAGGGCTACCAAGATGATGAAGGGAGTGGAGCATCTCCCCTAGGAGGAAAGGCTGAGGGAGCTGGGTCTCTTGAGCTTGGAGAAGAGGAGACTGAGGGGTGATCTCATGAATGTTTATAACTATGGAAAGGGTGAGTGTCAGGAGGATGGAGCCAGGCTCTTCTCAGTGACATCCAATGACAGGACAAGGGGCAATGGGTGCAAGCTGGAACAGAGGAGGTTCCACTGAAATATGAGGAAAAACTTCTTCAGGGTGAGGGTGAGGGAACCCTGGCAGGGGCTGCCCAGGGAGGGTGTGGAGTCTCCTTCTCTGGAGACATTCCAAACCCGCCTGGAGGTGTTCCTGTGTGACCTGCTCTGGGTGTTCCTGCTCCGGCAGGGGGATTGGACTGGAGGAGCTTTCAAGGTCCCTTCCATTCCCTGATATTCTGTGATTCTGTGATCCTGATCAGGGCTGACTTGCCTGGTCTTGGACATCCTCATCACACAGCTCCAACTGCATGATACGCTCAAAGGGGCGGAAAAGCGCCTCGTTAAAATGAAAATGAGAAGGCTCATTCCAGTCCATCAGGACTTCAGTGAGGATGTCATGGATGAAGGAGACAGCCTTCCGGGACACGTGTCTCTCCTTGTGACAGGCAGCCTGCAGGGAAAGGAAGAATATTAGAGGTTATCCAAGCAACAAAAAAAATGGGGTCCCACTGCAATGAAAATGGGAGAGTGCTGCCATGGAAACAGCTGACTGAGACTCGGAGCTGCCTGGAGTCCCACAGGTGGGACTGAGGGTTTGCTGTCAATTCAAAAAGCACAGAGCTAAAAACAAGCAAAAAAATAAATAAATAACCCCTCCCCAGAACAGAATTCATTTAAAATATCCTTTGTTTCTACTGTGTGACCATTTTTCCCTTCCAAAAAGTAGTTATCCTCCATACCTACCTACGCATGGGCAAGTGTCTCTGGTATTTGGCTACTGGTGCAACTTGAAAGTGATGGGAACTTTCTCACTTTGAAAGAGCTATTCAAAATTCAAACACTAGTGAACCTGGACATAAAGATACTATTTTGAGCAACTCTGCAGGTTGTGCTGAATTCTGTCCTTCCCCTGATGTTGCTCCTTCCCAGCACTGCCCTCACCTGCACTGAAGCCAACCAAAACCACTGACTCGCCCGGCAATCTGAAACCATGGAAGGTACCTCAATTCAATCTGCCTTGGGATCTTAAAAGGTTTCAAAGTGTCCAAAACATGAAAGGCTTTTACAGTGCTCTCGGGCTGGCATCCCAAGGGGAGTGAGACAGTAGATTTCAAGATAAAGGGCTGTTAAAGCACCCAACAAAAGTATTCTCTGCTATTTCTACTTCACTGAGAGGGATTCCACAGAGACTCCCCGATGCCTGAGCTCTGCTGTAAGACAGCTCACACGTTTTCTTGAGTCAATGAAAAGAAGCTGTGGCAATTCACTGGACCAAACAAACCTGGGCATGTGACACCACAACCCTCACCAACAGAAAGAGAGGAAGTACTGCATATTTATTCACATCAATGATACAAATCAAAAGCTCTGAGAAGTGGAAAGAGCAGCACTTCACCAGGTAAGACTGAAAGAATCATAGAATCATTCAGGTTGGAAAAGACCCCTGGGATCATCAAGTCCAACCATCAGTCCCATTCTACAAAGTTCTCCCCTACACCAGATCCCTCAACACCACATCTCATCAACTCTGAAACACAGTCAGGGATGGGGACTCCACCACCTCCCTGGGCAGCCCATTCCAGGCTCTGACCACTCTTGCTGGGAAGAATTCTTTCCTCATGGCCAGCCTAACCCTACCCTGCTGCAGCTTGCAGCCATTCCCTCTTGTTCTATTGCTAATTCCCTGTGAGAAGAGACCAGCACCAACCTCTCTACAATGTCCTTCCCAGTAGTTGTAGAGAGCCGGGATGCCCTTGGCCTTCTTGGCCACCTGGGCACACTGCTGGCTCATGTTCAGCTGCTTGTCGACCAACACCCCCAGGTCCTTTTCTGCCAGGCAGCTCCAGCCACACTGCCCCAAGCCTGTAGCCATCCATGGGGTTGTTGTGGCCCAAGTGCAAGACCTGGCATTTGGCCTTGTTGAAGCCCATGCCATTAACATTGGCCCAGTTTGTTTGAGGAAAGGCCATTTATTCTGACCGAGATCTCTTATGTGGCTGCTACTGACACGTCACTGACCAGGGTTCACAAGGAAGGAGAAAGAAAGGGAAAAATGTCACCATCTCCCCAGCTGAGCTGCCTGTATGTGGGAAAGTAAATCCTTTTATGGGAAGACTTGCAAGGATGCAAACCTTGACTGGGAAGGCAGGTAGATGGAGGAGTTTCTCGTAACCTCTTAAGGTGTCTTCAGTGCTTTTCACCACAGGAACAGGGGAACTGTCATTGCAAAAATCCAACACGCCGTCCCTGGACCTGCACATTTCAGTTATTTAATAGTGCCCTCCCAGTGGCAGTGTCACAACAGGTGACACAGTACATACCACACTCCCACAGGAGTGCAACCAGACTGGACGACGTTGAGAGTGGAGACACATTTTAAGAGCTATCAAGCCTTCTCCAGCTTTTTCTGCTTTGCTGTCTCTTGCACACATTCCTGATCCTTCCCCTACTCCTACCTACCTCCACGAGGTGAGGTGCCACCAGGCTCCAGCAGCGCATGAGGTGGAGCAACGGGCGAGACTTACTCCTGACGATCCTGAGCATGGCGTCACCCAGTCGGAACAAGTGAAGCGCGCTCCTCCTGTCCTGGGTAGATTTTACTTCACCTAAAGGAGAGTACAGGAAAATAAATGGAAGCCAAGCAACAGCAGCTCCTCCATCTCTAGATGTCTAAACTGGAGTTTAAATGAGGTTACACATTATTAGTATTAATTGGCAGGGGAGGAGGGGGAGAAGGGAGGAAAAAACTAGAAGCCAAACCACACCATAAAAATCAACATCAAACACAGCCTACACCTGTGTAGCCAAGAGAGCAGGAGATGGAGCAGGAGTTTTAAGAACAACTTATTAAACACACTTTATTTTGATTTAAGGGATCAACTTTTTTTTCT
Source organism: Jacana jacana (assembly GCA_013400555.1). Taxonomy (NCBI): domain Eukaryota; kingdom Metazoa; phylum Chordata; class Aves; order Charadriiformes; family Jacanidae; genus Jacana; species Jacana jacana. The sequence continues at coordinate 21,889 of VZTM01015770.1, read as the reverse complement.
GGAAAACGTATTTAAAGACAAAGGCTTAGAGTCATAGCACAGAGAAGTGAAGCAAGGAGTTAAATAATTGATATTAAGACCTAAAATAGTAGTTGCAAAATCTTTTGGTGACATCTAGAGGAGAAAATATAAACTGAAAATTATTGAGTTTTGCTTTGTCCTTTGGTATTTCTTACCAGGGAAAGGATGTGAGGCAAAGAATGTGAGAAACTGCTGTTCTGGTCCCCAGGCAGTAATAGTCATTAGTTCCTATTGAAAGGGATTAATCTTCTGTTGCTCTTAAAACATTTGGGAAGACACTTCATTCCCTCATTTCAAATATGCTGCTGCTTTTATCTCTAATGAAATATGTCATCAGGGAGCACACTGCTTTTCACAGTAAAAAATGCAATTAATTGCTTTATCCTAATTTTAATTTCATTATTACCAACTGCTGCTGATTGACTACTAAACTACATGGTAAGAGGGTAACCATTTATTAAAAATAAAGTGATTCATCTCGAGGCCTGAAGACGAGCAAGAGCGAGAACTGAACAACCTGAAGTGCCACGTGGAGAAAATGACAAGTAGCACCTCAGAGAGAGGGAAAAATGATTAAGTTTGAGACACAGAACAGATAAAATCCACATCTGCCACAGGACAGAACAAAAGAATCAGAGAATCATTTCAGTTGGAAGAGACCCTTGGGACCATCAAGACCAACCATCAGCCCCACTCTACAA
>VZTM01015770.1:1787-21020 GCA_013400555.1 Jacana jacana | reverse complement strand
CCAGCACCCCCAGGTCCTTTTCTGCCAGGCAGCTCCAGCCACACTGCCCCAAGCCTGTAGCCATCCATGGGGTTGTTGTGGCTCAAGTGCAGGAGCTGACACTCAGCCTTGTTGAAGGCCATGCCATTAAGATTGGTCCATGGATCCAATCCATCCAAGTTCCTCTGCAGAGCTTCCCTGTCCTCATGCAGATCAACACTCCCACCTAACAAGATGCCATCTGCAAATTCACTGATGGTGCTCTCTATGTCCTTGTCTAGATCATCAGTAAAGACATTAATCAGAAATGACCCCAGTACTGAGCCCTGAGGATCAAATGCAATGACTAATGTAACTTCTAAAGGCATGGTACAAATTTAAGTGAACTATCTTCCTTTGGGCCCAGTCCTTCTGCTGTATTTGAGGCAGCGATGGAAACCACAACTTACAGGTGTTGTAGTGTAAGGTACGTGCTCTGCTGCTGGGAAGAGCAAGCAGGACCAACCCCACTGCTTTATCTGACATTCCTCAGTTACGTGCTTTGTTTGCTGTCACCCATTTTCTGAATACTTCTGAGGTTATCCCACTGTCAAATGTGGGATAAAGTGGGATCTAACCTAAACCCACTGTGTTAGGTCTACATTCACCCAAGTTTTCTTCCTGGATTGGGATCCAAAATGGAGCCATGATTAAATATTTGTGGATAATTAACAGCCCCCAAAGTCCAAGAGCCAAATGAATGTCTTCTGAAGTGTTTCACAGCAGGTGTGGATGTGGTCCCCCTGTCCAAAAAAAGCACTGAATCTTTTTGAAATGGTCAGGAGCCTGGAGAACAAGTCCTGTGGTGAGAGGCTGAGGGAGCTGGGCATGTTTAGCTTGGAGAAGAGGAGGCTGAGGAGAGACCTCATTGCCCTCTACTGCTCCCTGAAAGGAGGCTGTAGAGAGGCGAGTGTTGGTTTCTTCTCCCAAGGGAATAATAACAGGAACAGAGGGAATCGTCTGAAGCTGCAGCAGGGGAGGTTCAGATTAGATATAAGGAAGAATGACTACTGACAGAGTGGTCAGGCACCGGAACAGCCTGCCCAGGGAGGTGGTGGAGTCACCAACCCTGGAAGTATTTCAGAAACGTGTAGATGTGTCACTTCAGGGCATGTTCTAGTTGCTGAGACTGTTGGATTGTTGGATGTGATGGTTGTTGTTATGGTGGGGTTTTTTGGGGTGTGGTGGTGGTAGGTTTTTCTTTATCTCTTGTTGGTTTTTTTCTGCTGTTTTTTGTTATGATTGGACTCGATCTCAAAGGTCCCTTCCAACCATGAAGATTCTGTGAATTTCTCCTACAGAAAGATCTTAGGAGACTAAATACCAAATTTTATTTATTCCTGGGAATTCAACTGGAAAAACTAGAGCTGTAAGAAGACAAAACAAGTCCTGTATGCAATACAGTTTTATGAAACAGAGCTCTAAGGGATCTGCAGTTGACTCACCTGGCATTGCGAGGGAGTAGTCAACGGTATCTGTGACTGAATGGAAAAGCTGGGCCTGAGAAGCCTTCTTCAGCTGGTAAAGGAAACCTGCCAGTGCCATCAAGTTTAACTTGTCAGCAGCATCTTCAAAGAGCCTGTGAGTAAAAGAACAGAATCTAACTGAGAACTTCATGAGGTGCAGATTTAAATCTGTGTGTAAGAGGAAGACTCTGATCTGTACACGGCTGCTACGCGCTGCCTTTGGTGACAACGTTAGGTTATAGAGGGCTCCTTCATTTCTACAGTGCTACAGAAAGACCTTGATCCAAAAGCTTTATTGATTGACAGGTGAAAAGCAGAGTGATGCAGGACCCATCAGAACCCTTCTGAGATTCAACTGTGGTGCTAAAAAGAATGTCACTTTTTCAAAAAATCAACACTTCCCCATTACTGCACCCCAACGCCATAAGCAGTTCATGAACCAGTAATCAAGAAATCCAACAGGCCTGTTCCCAGTCCTCACAGCACAGATGATCGTAGCTTTGCTGACTTTAGAGTGACACCCCTTTGCTGCACCTGAAATTACAGCCCCTTCCATGAAAAACAAATTAATTCAAGTCTTATCCCTCAGGTTGTGGTACCTGAATTGCTGCTTAGGAATATACACAGGTTGTTATTCTCAGCTGCAATGAGCTCTTAAGATTTAAGGGTTGAAGCCTGTATCCTTAACCTAGTAAAGTTATGCTTACATAGGAGATTCCACAGAGATCACAGCAGTCACAGGTGGACACAAATAGGATTTTCCTGAAGAAAAGGGTGTTAGAAGCACGCAAACTTGGGAAATGTTCAACTCTAGCCTGGGCTGCTGAAAGAATAGCAGAAAGAGCAAAAAACAGTCTGTGACATATCAGTCTGCCGACTGTGCTGTAGGGACACTTAGCCTAGCCATTCTGTGACCATGCTTGGTGACCCTTCCTCCTCCAGACACGCCGGGGCAGGCCAACAAGCTGGCCACCAAGTCCCAACAGCTGCTTTCTAACCGACACTGCTCTTGTCACTCAGTCCCCTCCTATCAGGACAAGACACCCACTTCTTTTGTCTGCTTTAACAAGCCTGACAGATTGATTTACACACAAGCAGTAAATCCACCAGTCTGAGCATGAATTTGATTCACTTCTTACCTGTCAGCTTGCGTGGAGAGCGTGAGAACAGCCTTGGCAGCGCTGGTGCCACACAGCAGGCTGCCTCCACGGAAGTCAAAAGCTCTGCCTTTACTGCTCTCCTTGATGAGTTCCTGGATAGAAACAGGCTGAATGACAGGATTGCTGCTGAGGGTGGCCTCCTGCTCAGGGGTCAGCACCTGGGGAGAGTCCCCAGGCTCAGGGTCTGGGTGCAGCGCTCCGTGCGCCTGCTGCGACTGGGTGATGGTGAGGGAGGGCTGGGAAGCACCATCGCTGAAGTGGGTGTGTTCCAGCGTGCTGATGTACTCACACACCCTGAGAAGAAAGAGGGAGAGCAAAAGATGAATAAACCCCCCCAAAACCAATGGTTCCCCCCCCTGCAAATCACCAGGCTGAAACACTTGGGCCTGTGCTCCAGGGGTGATTCAGAGGGGTAACACAAGTACAGCCCCATCGCTGTGAGAAGGCAGCTTACGTGGAAACCCACCACCAATTCCACAGGAGATAATTTCTACCCCTAAACCAGCTACAATGCACTGGACATTCTCCTCAAACCACAGGCAACCTCTTAAATCTCAAACAACACACAGACAACCTACCTGTCTTCTTACATCCTGTGGCCTCCTGTGTGCCAAGAAAGCAAATAGTTTAATGGAGGTGCCTGCAAAACCCATTTAGGTTCCTGGGTTTGCCACTTCTGGTAACTTTGAAGATTCTAAGCACTGATTGTCTCTGAATAGTGGTGGAAAACAGCACTGTCACACCAGGTGGGGGATGAGAACCCACCTGGAGTACTATATCCATCTTTGGAGTCCTCAACACAGGAAGGACATGGACCTGTTGGAACGGGTCCAGCAGAGGGCCACAAAGATGATCAGAGGGCTGGAGCACCTCTCCCATGAAGACAGGCTGAGGGAGTTAGGGGGTTGTTCAGCCTGGAGAAGAGAAGGCTCTGGGGAGACCTTAGAGCCTTCCAGTACCTGGAGGGAGCCTTACAGGAGAGATGAGGAGGGACTCTTTGTCAGGGAATGGAGCAATAGGATGAGGGGTGATGGTTTCAAATTGAAAAAGGGGAGATTTAGATTAGATCTTAGGAAGAAATTCTTTGCTGTGAGTGTGGTGAGACACTGGAACAGGTTGCCCAGAGAAGCTGTGGCTGCCCCATCCCTGGAGGGGTTCAAGACCAGGATGGGTCTCTGAGCAATCTGCTCTAATGGGAGGTGTCCCTGCCCATGGCAGGGGGTTGGAACTGGATGATCTTTAAGGTCCCTTCCAACTCTAACCCCATTCCATGCTTCTTAGAAATACTGACAGTTAATTCACTCTGACACTGTTTACACAGAACACCCCCAGAGCACGTGAGACCCTTTTTCTCAGTCCCATTACTTTCAGGCAAGAGCTTATAAACTCTCTTTCCTTTGGGGAAGCTGGCGAGTACCTGAACACATGAGGCCAACAGTCCTGGTTGTGGCTTCCCATCTCCAGGCCCACGTTAAGGACAGCATCCATACACAGAACATGAGCTGTGTGCAGGCAGACTCCCTGCACTTTCCCCATCTGTTCCAGTTTCTGCTCCACTTTTTGTTTCACTGCAGCATGAAAAATGAAAAAAAAACCCAACCCAGTACATTAATTTCTCCACCTTTTAAACACTGGTTTGTACACAGGGTGATGGCAAAGATCTACAGTCTGAGAGTTATAAAAGAACGTGGATTTTAGACAAACAACAAAGCAGAGAAACCCATTTCTTCTTCATAAGCATAAGGCTGTTTTAAAAATGAAAATCCCTTTTGATTGATATCTTCTATGCATGAAAAACAATAAAAATCAATGCCAGATTGACACCCTCCACCCCCAAATTCACATCTTGCTGCCCACAGAACAGATGCAGATTGCTAGAGATATTCCATGCTGCTCTTCAGAGCTGGCTGGCTGGGTATTTATTATTTTTACCAAAATCTCTTTTTCTATAGAAAAAAGAAAAGTTTGCAGATTTCACATCTATTTCCATACCAAAGTTTCACCAAAGAGCTTTTGCTAATGAATACTCTTATCAAAGCAAAACTAACCCTGGTCCGAACTACAAGCATTTGGACCTCATTCATTTTCCTGAGAATCCCTGAAAAGCTTAGTTTTATTGCTGCATTGGAATGGAAATCAATTTTGAAGCTTTGCAAGCTTTCAGCAGAACAGATCTGTTGGCCTCTGGCCACTGCTCCTGCCTCCTCTTTGCTTCAGCGTGGCCTGGCCAGCTGGCCTCAGCCTTACCCTCAGAGTGGTCAGAAGCCAGTTTGTGCTCAGGCCTGCTCGGTTTTGTTTTCTCTACTCAGGCACCAAATTTAAGTGCCAAGCAGGGGGATTTGTGCAAGAACTTTTTAGATGTTTATATATTTATTTCAGCATCATTTAGTGTGATTCAGAAAGAGTTTTAAATATCTGGAGACATTCCAAACCCGCCTGGAGGCGTTCCTGTGTGACCTGCTCTGGGTGTTCCTGCTCCAGCAGGGGGATTGGACTGGAGGAGCTCTCAAGGTCCCTTCCAATCCCTGAGATTCTGTGATCTGATGATAACAAAAGACAACCTAGGAGGTGTATGCAGAGGAAGAAGGACACAAACTCAGCCTGTATTACTACCCAACAATTTGGGGGAAAAAAACCCAACCAAGAAATACTGTTTCTCTGATGCCCCGTGGTTGTACGGTATCACAAGGCCTTAAAAGTGCACATTTCAAAAATGCCGTTGACTTGTCCATCGTTCCACTGATTTCAGTTCCAGACAAAATGCACTTAGTGTGACATAACATTAAGAATCTGGAGCAGCAGGGCTCGTACTTTACGTGCCTGTAGACATACAACCCATGTGCTTAGGAGTGAGCGGTGCACGGTAGTGGCATTGCCCTCTGTCCTTCTTCCACGTGTAGCAAAGTAATCTCCAGTTGCATCTTTGGAGGCAACGTGAGGTAAGGAGGTAATTTAATCACATGGTTACCTTGAGCTATAGCATCGCTGGGCTCTTGGATTTCTTTTTCTTCTTTCTCCTCTTGGACACAGGAGGCAGCAGCCATTTGGGCAAGAGCTGATGCACAATTAGCAGCAACTCCTGGGAAGCAACAACGCAATTAGTGTTTAACCAGCAACCCCTCCCCAATCCCATCCAATCTCAACAACATGTCGTGATAAGGAAAGTGAGCTGGATCCATCCATGCCATAGGGTAGGTGGGGAATCCTACAGTCTAGGTTCCTATCCAAGACTGGAACATGGGGCTGCTTTTCTCTCTCCCAAATTCCTTCAAGGCAAAGTTACCATCTTGTTTTGTAAGCCTGCAGTACCTAGAGCACAGCTTAGCCGGGCTGCCCTCCTCAGTCCATCCAGGCTCACACAGATGGAGTCCTTCTCCTTTTGGTTCTGTTCCTTGGCTCCTTCTGCTCCCAAGATGAAGGCCAGCCCCTTGGAGCTCCCTGCCATGCGGCCGGTCAGCGGTGTGGACAAAGTGTCGATCAAGTTCTTCCAACAGCCGATTAAAAGGTATCGGGCAAAAGCAACTCCTGGAGTGAGAAACACATTACTACTCCTACTACTTTAGCCACAGTGGTGAAAAAACCAAGTCACAATGTACAGGCAGGTTGTACTGACATACTTCCCTCCACCTTTAAATTGTTGTTCTAAAACACACAACTTATCTGAGTATCCCTGTGGTGTGTAACGACCCACCACTGGTAGCTGCACTTGTGTTTATATAATACAGTCTTAATACCTGCAACAATGGAATCATCAGTCTTCCTGTTTTGGGAAAGCGGGGATTGAGCTGAAGCAGATGCCATCAACTGGCCACCAATTGCACTGCTTCCCAAGCCATCAATGTCTGTCAGAAGATTAAAGAACAATGGATTACTATTCAATGTACAGATGGTGTAGGGAAAGCACCTCTTACTGGCTCTTTGTTCAAGTAAATTCTAGAACTCCTGACTACTCAGCTTGTCCTCCTTTTTAGTTGCTCTTTCCTGGCAAGCTTCTGAAGCCTTGGCATACACGGAGCTGTGGCATCAGATGCTTTGCTCAGGATAACCAGTATTTTCTTCAAGAGGGAAAATAACCCGCTACCAAAAGCCTCCCCCCTGCCCTGACGTTACACAGGCAACAAGTCTCAGCAAAGACTTCATGATATTTCTTACAGTTCAGACCTTCCCACACCCTTCCACATTTCTTAATATAACCTTTCAAATCTTGCTAAATCCTGTATCTCATTGTTCCCAGACCTCGGCCTGAGTTCTCAAGATGCACTGGGATCCGATGCCTGAAACGTGATTTTTAGTAGACCTGATCTCAACAAAGAAATATGACCCTTTCTCCAACACAACAGAAGACCAACTACTCACAGAGAGAGTTCAATGTGTTAGGCATGTCAGGTTGATTTCCCTTCTAACAGTGTGTCTCTCTCCTACTTCTCCACAGCCTTCATGGCTATTGTTTTTCCAAAGTGGTTAGAATCATAGAATCATTTTGGTTGGAAGAGACCCTTGGGATCATCAAGTCCAACCATCAGCCCCACTCTACAAAGTTCTCCCCTACACCAGATCCCTCAACACCACATCCAATCTACTCTGAAACACAGTCAGGGACGGGGACTCCACCACCTCCCTGGGCAGCCCATTCCAGGGTCTGACCACTCTTACTGGGAAGAATTCTTTCCTAATGTCCAGCCTAACCCTACCCTGCTGCAGCTTGCAGCCATTCCCTCTCCTTCTATCGCTAATTCTCTGTGAGAAGAGACCAGCACCAACCTCTCTACAATGCCCTTTCAAGCAGTTGTAGAGAGTGATGAGATCTCCCCTCAGCCTCCTCTTCCTCAAACTAAACAATCCCAACTCCCTCAATCGTTCCTCATAAGCCTTATTCTCCAGGACTTTCACCAGCTCCGTGTCCCTCTTCTGCACTCGCTCCAGCACCTCCAGATCTCTCTGGTGTTGAGGTGCCCAAAACTGGACACAATCCTTAAGATGTGGCCTCCCCAGTGCTGAGCACAGGGGGACAATCACCTCCCTACTGCTGCTGGTCACACTGTTTGTTATACAGGCTAAGATGCCCTTGGCCTTCTTGGCCACCTGGGCACACTGCTGGCTCATGTTCAGCCGCTTGTGGCTGGATGTCTATGATGCTGTTCAAGCAGACACTGCAATTTATATCGATACAGTATCACAGACATCCTGCCACCTTTCAGCTGATACCATCTGAATTTCCCTTCAGAGGAAGCTGAGGGTTGTTTCCAAGCGTTTGGCAGGGGCGCTGCAGGGTTTCAGGCTCTCTCCAGCACCAGTTGGTTTATCCCTGGCACAGCACAAATCCGAACCACAGGGAACCCAAGCTGTGGATGGGGCTTCCAGGATCACATGCCACTGTCTATATTTGACCTGCACCACAGGCAAACTGGAACAGCTTTGCCATGACACCAAGAACACAGCAGCCTTATCGTTAACAGGTACCAAGTCTCCCAGAACCCAAGCTGAAAGAATGAAGAGATGCTTTGCTCCAGTGATCCCCGTCTCCCAGGAACAGTTGTTTTTAAACCTGTGCCTCAAAAGCCTTTCTCTGTCTTGATACAAAACCAGCATGTAAATACCTACCACTGTTAAGTCTGAGGCCTTCCCTACCGGTAATTTTGTCTTGTGTGTAATGTGATGAACAGCATGCTATTGTAGCTCCTTTTAGACACCAATTTGGAAGCTGAGATCTGCCACCACAAGATAGCACTGACCGGTCAGCATGGTGATAAGTGGAAGGCTGTGCTCTTCAGGGCTTCCCCAGTATCCAGCTTCCCCCAGCATGTTCCTTTCCAGTACCTGGTGGTAGAGTTCTTCAACCCAGGCCTGGGAAAATACCATCAACACTCCACTAGACTGCACCTGCTTCATGAACTCCTTCTGCAGAGAACAAGAAAAGCCAGATATAAGCCCTACAGCACCTGCTTCAGCTCATAGAATCATGGAACACTTTGGTAGGAAAAGACCCTTGGGATCAAGTCCAAGCATCAGCTCCTAGATCTACTCCTGATCTCAAGGGAATGCAGGAGTAGAAATGAAGTCATGCAAAAATAAGAATTCACTGAGGATTGCACTGTGTCTCTGTGGTGGAGAAGGACACGAACGAGAAACTTTCCCTTCTCTTACTTGAGTTCATGCAAGATGCAAATCATAATGACAGTTCCTGCACGGTGACAATGGGACATGGTGATCTCTCACTGCCTCCACAAGGTAGGGGTAGGGTCTCCATTCCAATAAAAAGAAGTTGTGGCACCTAACGTTGCCTGTCCAGCAACCGGGCCCTTCCACATTGAACAGTCACCACAGACAAACTGGGGTGCAATCAGAGATCTGAATGATTTTCAGTGATATTTAGGCCATGCCCAGGCCTGCTGTGCTGATGCTGCCCCTAGAGAAGGCTCAGGGTCACAGATTCGCTCTCGCAGCTGCTGAAGAACGTACCAGAACTGATAATGGTGTTAACACACACTTGTTTTTGAGGTCTTCTAGAATATAAATTATTTTACATGGGAAGAGATGACAATAATGTTACTTTTTGACAAAAATTCATTTTTTTTGTTCCTTATATCACACATTTTTTCTTATTTTTTAGGAAAACTCTGAAGTGACTTCTCTTGGGGCAACGTAGTTGAAAACCACAGATTTGTCTTTTATAACTCCTGCAGCCTTCAAAACAACTTTTAAAAAGCCCAAGAAGCTGAGGAATCCCAGGTGCCTCAAAAATCATCAGTTTGCTTTACCAAAACCCAATCATTTTCCACTCTTGACTTCTCCTGCCTTCATCTGCGTAAACACCAATCAAGCATCAGGCGGGACGTTTGTCATCGTACTCGAAAGCAGCTGCGAGATGAAGGAAGGTCCCTTGGTAACGTGCATGGACAGCACTTGCTGTTCAGAACAGCATCTTGCAATGCAGATCCATTCTGAAGACAGAGTACCCATCACAACAACTGGTGATCATCACCGAGCAGCGCTGATTCCTCCCCAGTTTACACAGGAGCCGCGTCATTCGGATGCATGACATTTATCATGCAAGATTCATGAGCAGCTTAGAGAAAGCTTCATTTGCAATTATTATTATTTCTCCACTTAGCAAGGAGCTGGAAGGCTTGATGTGTGGGTTGTTTTAATGTGAAAGGAAGCAAAACACATTTTCTTTTCGATTTTTTTTGGTGTTTTTTTAACAGTTTTCCCATATTCCCCAACTCACCAGCAGCACAGGGGCTTGGGCTGGCTTCTTTCTGTAGTAATCCGAGTTGGCCAATTTTAGGTTGAGCAGCAGAGTGTAATGGGAGACCATGTAGAGGCTGTCTGCATTCATCAGAGTCTGGAAGCTGAAATTTAGGTTTCCTTCGAATCCTGGTGAGTGCATCATACCTAACAAAAACACCATGTGAGCTCTCACATTTTACACAGATTTTGCCTGGAAAGAAAACAAAAATACCAGAAACTAACCCTAGCATTCCAGCAGCACCAGACTGCTAGAATAGTTCATGAGTCACCAGGAGAAATTACTCTACTAAATGCACTACAGCAGGGAAGAATAAAGGCTCCATCTAGAAAGCCGTGCTGCAAGGCCAACCGAACACTCCAGTCACAGTCCAACACGTTACATTGGAAATACACGAGGAGCACTAGGACTCGTTGGGATAACAAAGCAAAGGGCAGGATATTTCATGGAATCATGGAATTGTCAGAGTTGGCAGGGATCTCTAGTGATGATCTAGTCCCACTCCCCTGCTAAAGCAGGGTTGCCCAGAGCACATCACTCAGGGCTGCATCCAGGCAGGGCTTGAAGGTCTCCAGAGAAGGGGACTCCACACCCTCCCTGGGCAGCCTCTGCCAGGGCTCTGCCACCCTCACCCCAAACAAGTTTCTCCTCATATTTGAATGGAACTCCCTGTGTTCCAGCTTGTGCCCGTTGCCCCTTGTCCTGTCACTGGGAACCCGAGAAGAGTCTGGCTCCATCCTCCTTCAGCCCACCCTTTAGACACTTGGAGTATTAACAAGGTCTCCCCTCAGCCTTCTCCAGGCTGAAGAGTCCCAGCTCTCTCAGCCTTTCTTCATCAGGGAGATGTCTCCAATCCCTCAATCATCCTTGTCACCCTGTGCTGGACTCTGCAATTCTGACTGGAAAGGTGAGGAGGGAGTGGCAGAAGCAAAGCGTTCATACTTAAATGGAGGGTTCATTGCACCTATTGGTGCTAAACGAGGGTGTCAACCCTTTTAACCTCCCAGTAAATCTCTCCTGGCCTAAGTGTGTTGTTGGATGGGGACTGGAGTGCTTGGCACCTTGCAGGATCAGGCTGTGATTACCATTTTCTCCACAACCTAGAGGTAGTGTTGATAAATATTTGGGGCCAAGCTGGCTGGAACTCCTTCCATCTCCGAGCCCTGGTTAGTTCATACAAGACCTGCTTTCTAGACAGCTGAGCACTTGCAGCTCCCTCAGACCTGGAAGCTCTCAGTGCTCCTGCAAACATTATTTATATGAAACGACAGCCTATGACCATGCCCAGTGGCACATCACCTTCTTCCCAGGTAGGATGGATGACACATATGTTTTCCTCAGAGTTAGCTGACCTACTGGTAGAAAAGCATAAATCAAGGATGATTAAGACCTAATTGAATCCCCATAATCTGGTAGTTTGAGCCATGAAAAAAAACAACAGGAATATTAAGACACCCCACATGACCCGCAATATTTCATGGTTTTCACATCGACTGTGAAATCCAGTCATGTAATGTCAATTAGGGCAGATTACAGAGCGAGCTCTGTCCTAGAGGAAGGTTTGAAATGAAACAAAGGAGAAACAGCTTCCAAGGAGGGCAGTTACGTGATGAATCAAAGCTGGGTCATTTGACAACTGCTGCAGTGGTTTACTGTGAATACACTTTCCTCCCACCATAAACTTCATGCCTCTTCTTAGACAAAATACAACAAACCATTAACATTAATTAAAAAAATAATAATAATAATAAAAATATATAAATCCACACACAGAAAAAAAAGCAAATGTTTTTCTTGCCTCGTGAGGGTTTGAAAGCTCTGTGCTGCTGCCTTCTCGGACTTTCCACTGTCGTCACTTTGGGGGCGTGGATAAGGTGGGTAACTGTTTAGAGGGCGGATTTAGAGAGAGAGTAACTGTTCCAGGGTGGGTTTTAAAAAAAAAATGAGTAGGTTTTCAAGGGAGCAACCTTTGTGGAAGAAGGGTGACAGGGCAGGCCACACACCATACCCACAGGGTTGCCACGTGCCCGGGGTAGATTTCTTGTGGTCAACGTTAAAGAGAGAACCTTTACTCGGTACCAAAACTGCAATCAAGTGCTTCAAAGTGGCCTGTGAGTAGCTCCAGTGACTCCTTCATCATCAGAAGGCAAAGATGCACCTTAACGCTTTGTTGGATGGAGGATCATGATATTGATGTAACTAGAATACACTGATTTCATGCCTTACCTCTCTTAAATATTTACCTTGGGGACTAGAATCTGCTAGAGTAATCAAAACTCAAGGCAGAGAGGTATGTTAAAAAAAAAAAAAGCAAAAGAAGCCCTCTTTATTTTGTATTAAAATATTTTTTTAAATGAGCAACCTCCTACACAAGACTACAACTAAAAAGGAAGGTGTGTAACTGTACATGAAGGTGACTACTACATAGTGAGCACATAACTGAGCACCAAAAAGTGGATGGGGAAAAAATATGGTCCTTAATTTCTTCTAAAATATGGGGAATGAACAACTGCCTTTGGGAGACGCCAAGATCTCAAAAGCAGAAGATTAGCTGATGCTTAAACTTGCAATGATGCTTAACAACATAAAACCCCCACTGCTAAAAGCTATGGAAGCAAAGCTGAAAGGTGCTAAAAATGCTTGCTATGATTATTCCCACAATTAAGAATTTTTTAGAATCAGTGCCTTAACTATTCTCAGGAACTGCAGTGTCACGTCCGAACTGAGAGACTTCTGAGCAGCAACTTTACCTATCAAATCTGCCAGCTTCACTCAGCAGCGAGGCTGGCGCCCTGCCTGAGCAGAGCAAGAGTTCGTTTTAATTGGCTTCAAAAAGCAGGCCCTGAAAACCAAGCAAACTTAATGTTTTGTGCAAGTCAGGATAATGCTGAGAATTTTTAGGTAATTCGGTATTTCTAAATATAGACATCACACTCCGGCGTCACTGAGGAATTTTTTGGCACTGGTGTTCTCTAGCCACAAGGAGGAACTTTCCAAGGAAAGATAAAAAGTGCAGATTCAGAAGGGTTTTAACCAACTGCCTTCCAAATCTCAGTTTCACTATAAGAGTGCTTAGCCTTCTTCACTTTTTCCGTGCTTACACTCCTACGCCAGTGCCTCAAATTCCTACCTCCTTCCACTGCCTTTCAATCCCGTGAAAACACAGTGAGACTGCAGCACTATTTCAGGTCCTGGCTTGTAGGAAAGACTACTAAATTGTAACTAATGTATTTTTTCCCCCAATGTGTTAAGAATAACCGAAAAATGAAACAAAGCAGTTAACTAAGGCCTCTCAGAAACAGGAAAATACTGTATCTGTACTGGATGGTCTCAGAACTGCACCCACCTCTTTTCTCAACTTTAACAATATTCAAGTTTCCTAACATACTCTGCAGGAGTTCTACACAAAAAGATGTTGTACTTACAAGGAGTTGGACCAGTTCCTCTCTAGCTTCATCACCTAATTTGTGCCTTGAAGTGTTGGTGCTACCAAAGAAGTCCTGGAGTAAGGACTCAAACGTTGCCTGTAGAGGCAGATCAGACTGATGGCTTGGAAGCTCTTCAGGGCAAAACCCTACCCCGAGATATGAGTTTGGACTTTAGTACCTCTCTCTCTCTCCTGGTCTCTCAGACTCTCTTGTCTCCAGAGGAACTCAAGCCCTCACCTCAGGAGGACCGAGGTACAAGTTAAGGGGCTCTTTCAGTGGGACTGAGTCTCATCCCAGGTGTTCAGCTGAAACACAAACTGCACATCTTGTGAGAGCATAAATTTACAACTCTCTAACAGCCACAGCCCTGGGAAAACACCAGGATACTCCTTCCAAGCTATTTTAATGCATTAACTCGTTACTATTATTTTTCCATGACTCCCAGCTGAGTGGCACCTTCTAAGAATATTTCACCAAATCAGACTGGAAACACGGTGTACATTTTGCAGTACAGATTTAGCCACGGGGGTGGCTTTCTTAGGAAAGGACAGAGTCTTTCCCAACTCAAAAGCCTTAAGTCCAAGAGTAGGTGTCTCTTTAAGAGAGATGTAACAAACCAGAAATTATGGACTTAATGCAGGCATCGAGTGTCACTCTTCCATCTGTTTCATTGTATTAGTCACACTGAATGGCAAAAAAGCACCACAGTAGCCTTGGAATCTAGAATTCTGCTAGGCCTGCCTCTTTCAACATGTTAAAATGTTCTGAAGGGATGTGATAGATAAAAGAAGGGGTATATTTACTCACAAGGCAGCAGGGGCACAGAAGTCTGAGCTAGAGTTCTAGTCCCAGGCGTTTGGCATAATCTCAAGACTGCTCTTTTTCAGGAAAAAGAAACTCCTTGTGACAGAAAGGATGCTTTTGAGCACCTCAATTAAGAATGAAATCAATACTAATGTCCCCTTTAAGATATCTTCCTTCGGTGCTATAGCCTGGCCAATGTTTCTTAAGAACACCATCCGCCATATTCCTGAGTTAGGGCTTATTTGGGCAGCATTTAAACAGAATATCAGGAATATCAGCTTATTCACCCAGCTTCGTGTCTCAATTGTGCTGTACATAGATGATGGGAGGCATCAGGCACCCCTTCTGACACTGTATGAGTGTAATGCATGTGAGAGAGCACAGATGAATGAAGCAATGATTAGGAGAGGAGCAATAGGAAAGACAATTGTGGTGAATTTAGTTAAAGAAACAGAGAAATATAATTTAACAAACATTTCCACTTTGAGCACTGTCAGGAAAAATAAACCCTTCTAAAAATATCTCTATTTATACACAATTATACTATCAACAGCACAAAGTAGCTTGTGCATGGCAGAGGGTTTTTTGATAGACCCAGTGAAGATCCTAAAGGTTGTAACTCTGGAAGAATTGCAGGTATTTTTTTACTTAAAAGGTAAGATCTTTTCCTCTTTCTCACTGGGTCTGGGCTTTGAGCTTTGCATTTCCTGTCATGGTAGACAGCAGTATTAAGAAAAACCAGATTGAAGTAGAAGAAAGTCACTCCTCTTATTTTATCCTTTGAAGAGTTTTACTGCTGTGGAATTGTTATCACCTTCTTTGCAAGGCTGGCATTACTGACAGTAATGCAGTGATGGACTAAGCTACTTAAACCTCTTTGAAAACAGGTGATGGTCCTCCCCACATCCCATTCATGCCAAAGGGCAGCCCCAGCCTCTCTCTAATGACAGCATATGCAAATTGTCTCAATAGATATTTAGAAACTTGTGAAGAGGTATCTTACTAGAGGAAATGTGATTTCTCAGTTGACTGAAGACATAATCCAGAGCCTGTTAAAAGTCAATGGACTGACCTCCCTGTGAATCGGTGCCTGCATATTCCATTTGCTTGGCCCTAACTGAAGTGTGCTGCTGCGGAGGAACGTGCCTTGCGAAGCACAAACCTCCTTAGAATCAGATTCATAGAACTGTTGAGGTTGGAAAGACCTTTAAGAGCATCTAGTCCAACCATCAACCTAACTCTGACAATAAATCATCACTAAACCATGTCACTGAGCACTGTGTCAAGCGGTCTTTGTCTATGTCACCACCTCCAGGGATGGTGCCTCAACCCCTTCCCTGGGCAGCCCATTCCACTGACTGACCACTCTCTCTGTGACAATTTTTTTCCTAATGTCCAGCCTAACCCTACCCTGCTGCAGCTTGCAGCCATTCCCTCTTGTCCTGTCGCTCATTGCCCGTGAGAAGAGACCAGCCCCAACCTCTCTCCAATGCCCTTTCAAGCAGTTGTAGAGAGGGATGAGGTCTCCCCTCAGCCTCCTCTTCCTCAAACTAAACAACCCCAACTCCCTCAATCGACCCTCATAAGCCTTATTCTCCAGGCTCTTCACCAGTTTCGTTGCCCTCCCCTGCACTCGCTCCAGCAATCCTACAAGAGAACCCGTGTGAGGTGCTGTCAAAGTGTGTGTGCTGGTTAGACAGTAAATATACGCTTGCAAACCTGAGCAGAATGTTGAAGAGAAGCTCTGCAGTGCTCCATCCACCTCCTCTATGCTGGGAAGAGCTATAAGCCGTGGCAGAAGAGCTTCAAGCGACTGGATAAACAGCCGTGCGCTGTGCTGGTCTGCTTCTTGGTTTTTCAGCAACTTCAAAGAGAGAGCAGCTGTACGTAAGGACCTGTGACCTGGACAGTCCCGTGGTGTCTGCTCCTCGTCAGCCAAGGAGCAATTGTCAGAGCCTATGTCTGAGACATCTGACCTGCCTGAGTCCTTCTCTGCTGCCATAGAGTATTGATCGCAGGAATCAAACTCAGTCCTAGAAAGGTCCTGGTCATCCACACTGAAGTTACTTTCACTGTACCTGGATCCATAGGACCGGGTCTTGCAATCAACTGATAAGAAATTAGTTATATCTGGATAAACTATGGTGTGGCTTCTCTGAACAACATCTGGCTGGTCAATGGCTTCTGACTCTGGCTCTCTATAATGAATCTCTTTGCTTTCGTGTCCAGTTGGAGATGGCAGCGAGTTTTTCTGACTTTCTGGATTATCCTCTGGAGTGGTCTGTCCCATTTCCCCTTCCAAAGTGGTCTGACCAGTGTCTGTGGTAACACTGATGCTAATATCAGGACTCTTCTCATTCCCTGATTCCCAGGCAGGATTTTCTGCAGACAGGATGCGCCTCTGCCACCTGAAGTCAGCATCGTTGATCTCCATGGAGTCCCTGCTCGTCTCGGTCCCGTCCTTCAGTTCTTCTAAGCGCCGGAGTAGCAGCTGGATCTGCTCTTCACTAAGACCCTTCCCTTGGCTCAGCTCATCTAAGGCTCCAAGCAGGGCAGAGACGCAGGACACGGAAGCGTAACACGCTTCAATACCGCCTTTGATGCAGGCTTCTGTCATCCCATCCATGATACTACAATTAAAACAGAGTTCATTTAAGTGATGCAGCACATACAGTGAGCACACGTGTCTCTGTCACCCAACACCATCCCTCCATAACCAGGAAAAAAAATCAGAAGTGAAATTATCCTGCAAGACTACTCCTGAGAAAGACAGCTAGCACTAGAACAAAATATTAAGTCTCCCATTCTGTACAGGGAATGCCAACCAGGGAACCAGTTACTCTGCATCTGTACCAGCGTGCACAGCAGGTTTTCCCTTACAGGCAAGCACTTACACTGAAAAAAAAAAGAAATAATTCAACACCATAAATGTAAAGCCATCTGTGTCTTCATCTTTGTAAGAACTAGGACTCCTTCTTGCTCCACCTGACAATGTTTAAAATTTCTGTTACCTCCTCTGACTTCATCTGGGAAATATACCTCTAAATAAACACAGTTACTTCATCACAAGGTCAGGGATCCAAACCCAAGAACTTCCAGCTGTAAACCAATATATTTAGGTATTCTGGCAAATTCCACAAGGTAGTTATCCATGCCTTTACAAACAGGCCCAGACTGATGCCAAATCAGCAAGAGCTTTTACCCCTCCTTCCATTTTCACAGCTTATTTAACCAGGGAGACACTCTGGCTCATATCTGGGAATGCTTCTGAAGAAACAACTGTCTAAGTGTCCTGTGTGCAGAGGTTTAAGGCAGAAGAGGCTAAAGGAGGAAACACAGCATACAGCTTGAGAAGATCCAGATGGGACTTCCTTTTAGAAATAGGCCTCTTCCTGGATTCTGTCTCGGAAGAGCAGGGCCCTGCCAAATCACAAAGCCGCCGAGGACTGCCAAGGATCTGAAAGGAAAGGAGACAGAAGTCACCAGAGGATTATCTAGGCATTATTTAAATACAACAGATGAGTCACAGGTCTAGCAGAGCCCTGGAACCCAGGGTAGCAGTACTGTGATTGCTCACAGCGAAGGAAAACAACACCCTGATGTACTTCTTAAAGCTACCTTGCCTCTTTTAGAAGGCAGAAAAGCGGAATGTTCAACAAGAATCACACACGGAATGTTCTCCAGCGCTTTACATTTGTGACTGAACGTGTTTCAACTGACACTGCACACGAGAGAATCTTTATGTCTAAACAGAGTAAGTATCCTGCATTGTATTATATTATATATTTTATACCAAAGGGTGCCCTTCTCTTCAGTCACCCAGTTAGAAAATGACAGAGTCCTGCAAAGACAGGCAAAGTGATTCCTTCTGACTCAATCTGCTGCGCGGTGTCCTGCCAGCGCACCCCAGGAAATACAAACAGACCTAAGGACAAGCCAACATTGATAAACAGAAAGAGGCAACACCTAAGTCCTGCAGGAAACAACAGGAGATTGAGTTTTCCCTAAAAATTCAATTGCTATTGTTTAAAATTACAGGAAGACAAGTGCCAGGGTGACAGCCAGTTCAGACAACAGCCCAGTGGGTGGCTGTGTGGTGTCAGGAGCGATCTTCAGCCCAGGTATGCACAAGTGAGAAAGAGATCCCAGTAAGGGAGACCACTGTTCCTACACATTGCCTTGTTCTGCACACCACCAGAAGAAAGCCACACGTGTGAAACGGGAGAGCCCACAATTTCACCTGATGCTCAAAGAATTCTCCCAGCGCTCCCGTTCTAGTGCTATCAGGAGGCACTGGGCAGGATCCCAGCATGGACTGGTCTTGACCCCTCAGTTCAAGAAGGACAGGGAACTGCTTGAGAGAGTCCAGGGCAGGGCTACCAAGATGATGAAGGGAGTGGAGCATCTCCCATACGAGGAAAGGCTGNGGACTGGATGAGCTTTCAAGGTCCCTTCCAATCCCTGAGATTCTGTGATTCTGTGACACAGCCACTTAAGGCATCGGCAGTTTTCTTGTGGCTGTTCTCATAAAGCTCAAGAAAACTACACTTCAAAAAGCTGGCACGTAATCAAAGCACATCTTCACTTTAATGCCTGGAATACTACACTGTGAGGATGAACATCTCCTTTCTAGCAAGAGCAGGGAGTGGGGAAAGATGCCAAAGAAGTTGAGAACTAGATCACTATACTGAATCACACCCAAAAGAGCAGCCATGACTCAGTGGTGAGATCTGCTCCACGCAGCAGCACAGCAGGAAGGCTGATGGAGTTGCCATAGCAGCTTGCCTCATGGAGACAAATAGAGCTATTGTGACTTTGCAAAACGAAAAATATTTGTCAGAGCTGCTCTGATGCAACAGCTGTGCTCAGGAAGGGCAATTTCAGCATCCCTACTGCTGAGGTGTGCAATGGTCCAGTATGCACCTATCAGAAGCAATTCAATAAACATTTTGCTTTACATGCCTGGATTTGCACATAGAATCATAGAATCATTCAGGTTGGAAGAGACCCCTGGGATCATCTAGTCCAACCATCAGCCCTACTCTACAAGTTCTCCCCTACACCAGATCCCTCAACACCGCATCTAATCTACTCTGAAACACAGTCAG
>VZTM01015765.1:1784-18885 GCA_013400555.1 Jacana jacana | reverse complement strand
AAAAGCCCTCTATGTAGCATCAGCTCTGAAAGTTCCTTAGCTTCACAAAGCTGTAAAAGTATATAAGATAGCAAGTTAAATCCCATTGTATCTAAATAATAAGAGCATATTTGTTTAAAAAGCTTCCTGGGTTTATAATTCAAAGGCGGTATATACATTTAAATTAACAACAATGAAACAGGATCATCACTGCAAGGCAATAACAGAATGGGAAAATAAACACAATAAATTCTGGTTTTGATAGGGAAAGAGAAAAGTAGATGTATATATAGATAAATAATTAAGCAATCTGAGTCCCTGAAATCCAGTCTCATTTCTTTCATATGCTAGACAGATGGAGAAATAAATAAGCTTTTTTTAAAGTGTAGTTTGATTTTACTTCCTCACTTTGCTTTCTTGATTTATTGTCTTATAGGAATACAGCCATTCATTAACAACATAAAGGATGCTTTATAAATTGTTTTCTTGCAAAATAGACATTTCTCAAAGAATTACAGATGGGAAAGAATATCTAACAGGATTTCTTCTTCATTATAAAATTATCCCAATGTTAGCGTTTTGCAATCACATCATTATGATTGTAGAACATACAGAAAAATCAAGTGTAGCCATTATGACAGAAATCTTTACTAACATTTGCTTCTTCAGACCAAAATTTATGGATTACCTCTCTATATAAGAAGCAACATTATGGAAAGTTTTACTGAAGTAAATTGTTAGACAGAATTTCTCCTTACTAGTGGTTCAATTTGGTAAAAAATACATTCAGTGGAGACAGCTGCTCACAGACATTCCATAATCTCAGAGTTCCTGTTAAATTTAACATTTCGGCTTCGGCAGTAGCAGGACTTTCTGCAGGTCCATAAAGGTATCACAGTGCAAACTCTTCCTCAACTTGCTCTTTGTCTCACAGATTTATATTATAGCCATGCAACTCCAGGGCTCTACAGTTACCATGATCAGTCCCATAGAAAACAGTATCAAGTACAGTGTCACTCAAATATATTGCTCAGTCTCTACTGCCTTTACTGTTAAACACAGTTTCCTCCCTTCTTGCTTTGTCCTCTGTCCCTAGCAATACTCCAATACCTAATTGTTGATGATGTGAGACGAAACAAAACTCTTCCTTTCTCTGCTTGGCTGCCCAACCCAAACCCATATAGTGGCAAGGAGGATCATATCTGTGTCCTGAAATATGGGGGGCTGTAGAAGAATGCTATGGGAGTGCTAGCCTTTTCCCAGGAATTATGCCTAAGTAGTTAACAACTTGCCAACAGGAGTGCTGCTTCTCAACATAGCTGGCTATATGTAGGATTATATATGAATATATATAATCCTACATATATGTGTATATATATATGTATATGTATATATATAGGATGTATATATGAAGCAAGTTTATGCTACCAGTAAGTGCATGCTCAGCAGGTAGAAGGTATCCCTGTAACAATGCAGTTAACCTTTCCATGTTCCAACATTTCCCTCCCAAGGGCTATATTCTTTTCTAAGCCTTTTCAATAAAATGCAGTCTGTTACAGTGTGATTGCATGGAGCTTTTCTTATTCTAAATTCACACTAACATAATGCCTGGGCAAAGACAATGCTCCTTGGCAATGAGAGATTTCAGTACCACCCACATAATGATGGTAGCCAGAAGGAGCTATGAAAGAAACTTAGAAAACCTTATGATCACTAAGTCCTATCTGTCAGTTTTATCTGACTGTCATGAAGTAGCTTTGTATCTCAATAATAAGTTTCTGAATTAAATAGATGATGGAGAGGATCTACACTGCCATACCTAAGGAGGAGCTGTGCAATCATGCCATGCTTTTTACAGGGCATGCTCTAAGGTCTGCTCACCAAGGAACAGTACAGATAATCTCTCAATATCTGATTCATGACCAGAGTATAACTTCTTAAAGAGGGAGATTAGTCATAAAGACAATCATGAGACCTGCAAGGGATGTACTGTTGCAGCTACTGCCCTCTCTCCAGACCTGGTCCTTCTCACTAACATTTAGAGCAGAGAAATGATAGCATAATGATTGTGATCCTTATTAGTTTCTTCAAAGAACTCCAATTCCTCCCTCTGTCATAGCCTTATTGTGTGGCAGCAGCAAATCACTTTATACAATTTGGCCTCAGTTTTCTAGCTACCATTTGTATGTGGTAAAATTTCGTCACCAACCAACCAGTATTGTTTTAATATGTGTATTAAATTGTTGAAAAATCCTAAAGTTGTGATGAGGGAAGACCATAAAGTAGTCAAAGTAGTTGCTTTGTTTTATAACAAGCAAGTTTTATAACAAGCTCTCAGATGATGTCAGTTTAGTCTGATCAAATGTACAGCATTTATAAAAGGCATTTGGGGTGAATGGAGATAACAATGCACTTGTAATCTTGACACTATCACTTTCGTTCTTGCTGTGTTTGTAACAGGACAAAAAGATCTAATATTTTAAAACAGAAAAAAGACTTAAAAACCTATGCCATAGCACAGGTTTTATTGTGGCTTAAAGAATTTAGGGATTCTTTCAGCACTCTTCCCAATGTCACCACTTCAAAGCTTGTTAGCTTCACATTCACATCTTTTTTTCTCTTGTATAAAATCTTTTTTTTCTCAGTTTTTTCTTCAATAGAGCAGAAACTGAATCCTTGTAATGAATCCTGAAATCATGAGTATGAGGCAGGAAATCAGACTTGACATCATTACATAAGGTACATAAGAACTGAAAGCATGTAATGCACTGGGGCAATTCCAGACCAGCAAACTTAAACCATCATTTTAATACCACAGATATGTGTTATTCAGTGCAATACAGACTTACATAGGATTATTCTTATCCGACCAGAGGTCATCCGGTTTCCTGTCGTAATTGCTGCACGAGTACGTTTACCACATGGCAGTGCATGCCTTATGGCAAGTAAAGCTTAGACCAGAGTCCCTGGGATCCCTGTGCTCCTTTAACTCATTTTATCTCCTATCAAAAGGAGTTGTAAGAAGTTTATTGAGCTGTATACCGTAACTGCTTACTTCTCTGAGACTATGCAGAATGTTTTTTTCTTTCTAGGAGACGCTGAGGATGATGATTTTTAATAATCAATATGTCATTGTGCATACTGTAGCAACAATATCATTAGCCCTATAGTTTCTGGCACACTATTAAAGCATGCTACAGGACAAACCTGTACTACTCTGGGTATCAAATTCTAGTAGACAGGATGGACATACTATTTCCATTTCTACAGAAGAGGAAAAGAAATACTGTAAGATTATATGGTTTACCAGAATAACAAAATAAGCTGAAAAAAAAGTACTGCCTGTGGTAAAGTCAGTTTTCCTAATTTTTTCAGATGACAGTCTATTGCATTTACTGAAATCTTTTTTTGTCTTTCTAAAGATAGCTCACTGGCATTTTATCTTTTGGAAGGCAGCAAAACTTCACTTTTTTTTTTTTTAAGAGGCAGTTACATATATACGGTATATATTACCATCATAATAATCAGCTTAACAACCTTGAGCAATTAACTAAGTCATGTGTATGGATCACTGCTGCACTTCCAATATAAAAATGTAACCTGTGGGTTGCTGTGATTACTCTATATCCAGCTCTAACACAAATTCATTCCTGTTTTTATTCTATTTTTAGGATTGTAAAGGATATAACCCAAAAGACTTGATTTCTGCCATCCTAGTGGAAGAAATAATTCTTTCAGACTGTTACAGTAAAGGATATAACCTGAAAAACTTGCTTTCTACCAACCTAGTAAAGAAATAATTCTGTCAGACTGTTATTTTTTTTTAATTCAAAGACAATTAAGTTCTTTTTATTCAACTTTCAGGACATGTGTTACTTGTTTTCAGATGTTGAATGACCTGGTGGGTTTTAGTTTTATCTTGGTCTTTTACATGAGGTGTGTTTATTGCCTTTTTAATTTGAAATTTTGAATATAATGGTTGTAACTTCACGCATCGTAATTTGATGGATAGTGTACCGTTTCATTATGAATCTGAATAGAGACTATGTTTCTACATGAGTGATAACTGTAATATTGGTTTGTGTGGCTAATAGTTGACATTGAACTTCTGCAAACTTTGTCAGAATGAGCAGCTGTGTATGACAGAGCAATAACCAAATGCCAAGCAAATGAGTAAATCCCTGGACATTTTCACAGATCTTTGCACTTGCGGTGGGGCTTAAAAAGGGACAGCTGCATTTCCTACTTTGTTCATCTGGCTACTGGCTGTTTATAGAAGTCACTATGAAAACTTGCTTTCTTATTCAGCCTTGTTACCAGATACCGTATATTGGATTATTTATTCCATTGTCAACAGCCAGTTTAGTAGTAATCTCATGTCTTTTGTAAATAATTTATATACTCAGAACAGAAATACTGGCTAGTTACCTGCAGAACTGTACCATTACCTCGGGCAATCCCTGGCAAAAACACTAGGTGGGAACTGACTGGTTGAGGAGCAGCTTTGCAGGAAATTTCCTGTGGTTCCTGGTTTACAGCAAGCGGGGACTGAGCCAGCAGGCAGCACGCCTGCATGCATCCTTCATCTGGGAGCGAGGAAGGTCAATCCTGGGCTGTATTAATAGGAGTACAAGCGGAAGGTCAAGGGAAGTGATTATCCCCTCTAAGCAACATCTGTTAGACTACATCTAGAGTTTTGCACTCCCCTACCAGCCCCACTACAACACCAGTGGTAAACTGGAGTGAGTTCAGCATAGGGTCATCAAGACAATTAGGGGCCAGAGTACTTTCACCTGTGAGGAGAAGGAACTGCGCTCGTTCACCTTAGAGAAGAGCTTAGTAACCTCCCCTACCTATGGGGAGCTCGCCAAGGAGAGAAGACCAGGTCTTTCACAGTGGTGCACAGTGGGAGGGTGAGAGATAGTGGGCATGTACGAGGTAAGTTCAATCTGATGTAAGGGGAAACATTTTCCCCGTAAGGAAAATCAGGCAGTAGAAGAGTTTACAATCGCTTTCTGTCCTTCAGGGTTTTGAAGGCCCAGCTGCATAGCCCTGAGCAACCTGTCTGATGTCATAGCTGACTCAGCTTTGAGCAAGCAGTTATCCTAGAGACATATCCAAGGTCCCTCCTGAATTACTCAATGATTCTAACCCAGAGTAACAACACCATGGACTGAAAGCAGAGAAGGTAGCTAATGCAGTCTGAACCATATCAGTGACCAGGGGCTTGTGACAGAACCTGGAGGTAGAACACTGACTGGGTGGCAATAACTATCCTTCATTCTTCATTCACATAGGTTTCATCTTCATTCATCCCCCCACCTGTCCAAGGGGGGACATTACTACCATCTTTACATTCAGACTAAATTATTTCAGTCTTGTGAACCATAGAAATTCAACTCTCATCTGCCTCAAGATTCTGCAGCACTTTAGCAATGATTGTAGCTATACCAAGCTGTCTCTTTACAATAAATAAGGGTAAGGAAATTCAGGTGGTACATTTAGGGTCTTCCTGCCCATTATGGTACTTTGAAGAATTGATGGATACTTATCTGGTCTTTCTATTACAACACCACATCACTGATTAGACCTTGAAATCAAATTATTACTGAAGTTCAACGTAGTCTTCTAGATAGGTCCATAGGACTTTTGGTGAGCAAGTCTGTATGCTTATTTAGAAGAATGATTTACGTTAAAGGGGGGTGGGGGGAAGAGAGAGAGAGAAGTCTATAATATATTGTGCCTTTAGAAGAAAATAGCCTTGTTATTATGCATGCAGAAAGCCTGTAAAATGGGCTGTATGTTAAATATTAAAAAGTTAGTAAAAACCATAACCATATATTCCTTTCTCCAGCACTTTGGATATTAATTCACAGTGCAAAAATCAATCTGAACTCTCAAGATCAAGAATACTGTTAATATTTCTTTAACAAGACTTTTTTCAGTGTCTGGGGAACAAAAGATTTATTTTCTGTTATTATATTGCCAGATTTTGTCCTTTGAAAAAATTTGTATTCAGGCAGACAAAAATTACTTAAAACAACATACATGCATAAAGATACTTAGAGATAGTGGGCTGAACAGTGCTTCCAGACACCCAAAATATTCTTGTCAGTGAACAAACCTTTTTCCAATTGGAGTTCCACTACATAAAGAAGTATTTATTCAAAACAGAACTCATAATGCTCTGAATTCAGGCATTCAGAATGTGATTTATTGTTTGTCTTACTTTTATCTGATAAATTATATAAAATAAAATTATAGCAATTTCAAACTGGTTTGACTTAGAAAAACCATATGGATTCAGGCACTGATCCCCTTTAAATGTCTACATGCATATGTGCAATACACTTAATTAAGTCAGGGAAGGGAAGTGGTGGTTGCCATCTCCACTTCTTTTATCACAAGTTAAGGTTACTGATTTCATGACATTTAAAGTGAGCATGTGGATAGACAACTTCAACAGCAGAATGGGTGAACACACATACTTTACCTCCCAGGTAAAAGCTCTAGAGCCCAAGAAGTAAACTAGACTGGGCTTTTCATCACTACTTTTGTATATGAGCTGCTATGCAACTGAGAATGTAAGATTGAGAGAGATACTAAACAAGGAAGAATGTGCCTCTGAGCATAAATAAATGGGTTTATTTTGTGTTAAAAGGAATATCTGATAAAATAAATCTACTTGCAGTTTTTCATGCAGATGTAGACAATACTTTCTCCTCCTTTATCCATGTTATTGATGTAAAATGGGTACCAAATTGCATATGGAGGACTCAGGACAGATGTTTTCTTTCATATGTCTAGACTTACAGTTCCTATTCTGAAGGTACTGTGATTCCAGACTATGTGTTACTGCAAGCACCTCACTTGGGATTGTGAATTTTCCTGTTACGCTCAAGCTCAGACACCCTTCTGGGCTCTTTGGCTTTGTTTTTGATCAGATTCTGTAGCCTGTTCTGATCTGAAAGATATTTGTGATCAGTGAATGTAGCAATACTACAAATGCACTGTGGTAAATCTATGCACTGTTGACACTTCGTCTTCCAAAATGCTTTCCAGCAGGAAAATGTCAGCAGTATATTAAGAAGTAACCAGTAGTCTAAGAAGTAAAAATTTAATATGAAATATCCAAAAAGAAATATCTGGGATTTTAGGTTTTGTTTGTAAATGCTTACTGCATAGAGAGGAGTCTAGGTGCAATTGGATCCAGTCCTCCTAGTCTCAGTCTTGGTCAATGGTTTATGCCTAAAGGATTATATATACACAATTGTTCCTTTATATAACTTAGCTAAGATTTCGAAGTTTACTGAGGATCTGTTGTGGCATGGAATCTCTCAATCTAAGAAGTAACTGTAACTTTGAGTGGGCTCACCCTACTAAAGGGGAAATCATGGCCTGCAGCCCATTCCTATTCAGGAGGGCTCAAAGGGCTCTCTGGCTGTCAGCTATGTATGGGAATAAGATGATTGACCTATACTCATATTTGTGTATTGACCACAGTACCAGCATTGCTCAAGTTAGCCCTTAGCTATTATGTTGTTATCTGTCTCACCAAAACCACATTGAGCCGGGCGCAGCCATCACAACCATATGTACCCATTGTGACAATGATGGGTGGTTATTGCTTGGGCAGAGTTACAGTAGATAAAGGTCAGGTTGGTGCCTGGAGAGTGGGAGCACATTGTCACACAGGTTCCTACTGCTGCTATGATTCCCAGCTACAAATCTAAACCAAGCTATGGACCAATGCTGAATACTGTCTGGTGAAAGCTCAAGTACTTATATATACTAGTTTATCAGGGAATAGTAAGTGACTGGAAATGATAACAGGGGCATAATGCCTTGACTGTCTGCAAATACTTTGGGTCTTTAAGCACAGTAAATAAAAGACGTCTAAGCTCCACAAACAGCTTAAGTCAGACTCTTCAGCTCTGTAAAGGATTAAAAATGTCTTTCTCAACAAATGTTGTCTTTTCTATATGCACCATCTTGATCCAGTTGCGTTTGAAAACTTGGGCTACTTAAGTGTGAAGGATATGTGTAATTAGTCAATTTTTTAGTCAATGACCTCATCTGAATATGGAGACTAATAAGGAATGTCAGAAACAATAATAGTTACAATCTGTAATACCCAAATACCAATCACAGTGTGTATCATTTTAAGGAGCAAAATTTGTATGGTCAGATGTCCCTGTTCTATAGCAGTAGGTGTGAGTGAAAATTACACTAACAGCTTAGGAAGCCTAGCCTCCTCGTTGTTATAAAATAAATTCATGTACAATCACTTGTGCAGTAACGGTACCCCTACCCCATTGTTGCAGAGTTAGACCAAAAAAGCATCCTCCTCTTCAAGCTCTGACTGCCTGATCTCCAGGAAAGAACTTCCTGTGTCAGTAAAAGATTAGATATATTACAGTCATGAATTATGACATTTGAGACTGCTAACTGCAACAGAAAGAAGTGTTAAGAATGTATATTTTAGCGATTGCAATGCTAAGTGGGGAAATAGGTTAGAAAATAGGCTTCCATTGACTAGAATGGAAGAGAGAGACATAATTTGAGAAAGATTCAATTCAGTTCAGTTCATCCTTGAAATCAGTGTGTTTTAAAACCGTAGCATAAGATAGTAGATTTAGAGCTTTTCAGAGCCACCTCACTTGAATCACACTGCTACCATCATTGTATAAAAACAGGAAGGAAACACAGTTTTAACAAATCAAGAACGTTGGCAGGTGCTGATACAGTATAGATCACAAGTAGATTGATCATTCAAATATGTAACTGAATCCCATTATCCAACCATGTGAAACTTTGGTAGTGTCAAGTATGTTATCAAGAGACACAAGAGATGCCAAAATCAGCAAGCAGATGAGAGATGACTTAAATGGATATCAGAAACAAAAGCTAGCAAATGAGCTGTGGGAACAGATGGAGTGTGAATCATTGCTGTTATAAGGACTTGCATTACAAGGAAAACATGAGTAGACATAAAAACAATGGATTTCAGATAAAATTTTATAGCCTGTAAAAAGGCGCAAAAAGAACAAAAGAAGATAACACAAGAATAAAAGGTGGTTAGAAAGAAGAAAGTGTTGCACATGTGTATAATCACTGGTAGAGCCTAATACATAGCAAGAATGAAAAAAGTTTTATTTTCATTGCTAAAGGTTGAGCAGGCCTTTGAAAAGTGCATTTGGCAGCCTGAACAAATAGGCATCTTTGTGCCAGCCAGTAGTAACACAAGACTATGTAGTTGTGGTCTGTAATAGTTAATATGGAAGAATTGGACCTAGGTATTCATGGTATGAAATAATCTTGTTGGCCAGCTTGAGTCAAATGCCTAGGCTTTGCTCATCCTCATCACTTCACCTGGCAAGGCTTGAAAACACTGAGACCTTGAATGTCCCAGAGCCTGGCTGGCTATAAAGTAAATTTTCATGAATTCAGACCCTAAAGTATTCTAAATGTGCAGTTTTCCCAGCATTAGAAGAAAGTTAGTCTTTTGTCTCTCAACCCAGGAATAAATGTGTTTTTAGAACTATTGTTCTCTCTATCATGATATCATGTTGCACACTATATTTTTAGTTTGTTATCATTCACAGGCTCCTTTCAAATTTTCTCTCTCCATTAGCTTTATTATATCTTTTCTCCCATCCTCAGGATTAGGATTTAACAAGCAATAGTAGTGCATTAGATTTTCTTAAATGCAATAAATTATTACTTTAAGGTCTCCAGAACACTTGCAGTGTGTACCTGTCTTATTTTGCATTTCTGTTTTAAAAAGTGTGCTGATGCGTTTCGCATGTTCTGATTCAGTTGTCATTAAAAAATGTAATCAGATTTGGCATTTTACCCCACCTATATCAATAATATCAAGTAATCTACAATCCAAGACACTAACATCAAAGAATAACACTTCTTTTGCAGTCGTAGAAATCTCACAGGAATTATTATTCTAGTATGAGGCAGCTTTTATTTCTCACAAATATTTATTTGCTACATTAACGTGTAAAAACATCAGATGCCTTGCTACTTTCAGAATATAGCTAGAGCAAAAGTACAAACTACAGAGAAACATGACTTCAAGTCTTCGATCTGAAAGTCATTGACTGTATTGATTACTTACCTGACAGGGTTCAAAAAGGACTTACTTCTAACACAATGCTAAAAACAAGTCCATAGCATTCATTTACTGCAATCATTTGAGTAAGAGTCTATATTTTCTGATGAACTTGTCTTTTTCTTCATTAAACTCTTAGAATTAGATGCATTACTGATATTGTTTACATACTTTGTTTTCTCTAGATGTAATGCCATAAGGAGTCTTTATATTCCATGAGTGAGAGTTGTAGAAATAAACTCATCAAGAGGGAACATGGTCAAGGTGAATATTATCAGTAGGGCAAGATAATGAAAACATATTCTGTATGTTTATATATCTAACTATATGTTACATTGAGAAGCAAAAGGATCAATACTAAGGGATATTTTAAATAGATCATATCAAATTGAAAGAGATCTTGAAACATGCTACAATGATGATTAAATTTTAACAATAACCTTGAGACATCAGTTTCTGACCTATTGAAGCCAGTGACCGAAGCTAGAGCCGTTAAATGGAAACTGGTCATGATTAAAAACCCCAGACCTTTAAAGTAATGGATATTTGGAAATATATGTAAGTCGCTATTGACTGGCCTGAAGATGGTCAAAAACATGTTGAAGACAGATTCATTAAAAAAACCCCAAAAACAAAAAAAAAAAAAGAGAAAATAAAAGCCTAGACTGTAATTATGAAAATTAATGGCATTTCGAGGGAGATAAAATGTTTTAGCTACCAAAAAAGCCAGGTGCAAACACAGATTTTGCTTATTAGTATCCATGGTTGTGAAATTTCCCATACAGATACTAAAAATACCAAGGAGAGAAAAGCTGATTAACCAAAGAACAATGAAGCTAATTTTATGAAGAAGAATCAAGAAATAATCACATCTAACTAATCATCCCTCAAGGATAGTCACAAAGATTGTGAAGAGGTAGAGCAGATTATACTGTCAAATGTGAAAAACAAGAGTAGGAAAGCATAATGACATAATAAAGATGGTAATGTTCAAATAAGTCTCAGGACATCCTGTATGATACAAAAGGCTACTATCTTCACAGAGGAAAATGGCTTTTTGGGAAAGAGGAGAAAGGGACCACATTATTTGGTTGATGTAAAAGCCACCTTTCAGTAGCTTTTAACAGACAGTAATTGATATTTGATATCTTTGCATTCAATAATCTGATATTCATTACTGAAATGACACATATCAAAGGAGAAAGAAAATAATGAGCTAATATATAGCATTATTGCATTTCATTAAATGAAAAACATTATAATGATCTTCTGGAGATTATGATAAGAGAAATTGAAATTAAATATACAAAGTTATTTCCAACTTTTACTTGTAAGTTATACAGTATTCGTTCTCAATTTTCATTGCAAACTGCAATGGAAAGTAATTCACATACTGTGGCTAGCTTAACATTTTTCTTTATCCTATCCCAGAAGAGAGAATACTTTCTGATTTTCTGAATCTAAAACCTTCTTCCTTCTTTACCACTCCAAATTATGAAGACTCTCTGTGAAATTAGAAAAGACAGCAGGAGGTCAGGCCCTTCTCAATATGACTCAATCTGAAAAAAATGAAGGTGGGTTGCCACTAGCTGAACACTAGCTGCCCACCAAGACACCTACGACTCCCCTCCTCATCTGGACAGGGACAGAAAAATATGATGAAAGCCTTCAGGGTTGAGATAAGGACAGGGAGAGATCACTCAACAGTTACTGTCACACGTAATCCTGACTCAACTTGGGGAAATTAATTTAATAATTTGTTACCAATCAAATCAGAGTAGGGTAATAAGAAGTAAAACCAAATCTTAAAACACCTTTCCCCCACCCCTCCCTTCTTCAGAGACTTCAGTTCCAATTTTCTCTACCTCCTTCCCTCTCAGCAGTGCAGGAGGATGGAGAATAGGGATTGTGTTCAATTAATCACATATGGCCTCTGCCACTCCTTCCTCCTCAGGGGGAGGACTCATCACACTAGGCCCCTGCTTCGGTGTGGGGGCTCTCCCAAGGTAGACACGGAATTCTCCAATGAGAGTTCTTCCCATGTAGTGCAGCTTTTCACAAACTGCCCCACTTGTGCATCCTTTCTGCAGGATACAGTCTTTCAGGAGCAGACTGTTCCAGTGTATCTGCCCCATCATACAGTCACAAGTCTGGCCAGAAAGCCTACTCCAGCATGGGCTTCTCCCTCCAGAGGTCCACAGATCCTGGCGGGAGCTTGATCTAACATGGGCTTCTCACAGTCTCAAAGCCTTTTTCAGGCATCCATCCGTCTGGCATGGATCCTCCACATTTAATCACTCAAGTAAATAGCTAAATCTTCAGAATAACTCTGAAATAGGAACAAAAGAAGAAACTATGTAAACAGCATCGTTCCAAAAACGGTGATCTTGGGCAGAAGAAAGGATAAGGCTTTCTTTCATAAACATTTTCAGCTGTATTCGTCATCCTTCCATACTTCTGTTATTTACATTCTTCAATAAGAACTACACATTTTGATTTTTTTTTTGCTTCACAGACAAGATCTAGACTGAATGACCTGAAGGATTCCCTTTTTTAAAGTCCAGTAAATTTGAGTCAGTTTCTGTACTGACTTTTGTACCCTAAAATCTATGATGATGGAAACTTCTTTTTTCACAAAGCAATGTATCCTAGTGCTACACAGATTTTGTTTTGAGCAGTTTAGTGCAAATTGCTATGCTTTAATAGTCTTCCTTGTCAGTTACCTTTTTTTATCCCCCCCCCGATAGTTTCTTTTTTTTTCTGTTTATACTAAAAAATTACATTTTCCAAATTTGTAGTTCATTATAAGACCGTCCCTGAGATTTTTCTTCTACAGTTTAAGCAAACTCAATTACATCAATTTTCCTAATATCTCATGCTATCACTATTCCTGCTTTCCATGGACTTTCTTCAGTTACTCCAAATGTTGTGGGCTATTGTGCTCAAAAACTGGACATTGGATGCCTTATCAATTCATGCAGCAAAGATGAATGACTGCACATCTCAGAGAAAGCACTCCATTTATATGTCCTAGAATGATGTTTGCCTTTATCATGGTTGTGTGGTGTTCACCCTTGTTCAGTTCATAATCTATGTCCTTAAGGGTTTTTTTCTGCATAACATACGTTTGCTCATCATTCTGTATCTTCTATCTAATGATTATTCCTACAAGACTAAGAGAAATTTGCATTTACTTTTACTGAACTGAACACTTTTTTCCCAAAGATGTATATGGTTTATAGTATTATTTTAATTATAATCCTGTTCACTGTTAGACTTGCCATTTTCCACAGTTTTGTGTGTCCTGCAAATAAAAAAAAAATACTCTCTCTTTTTAGGGATCTACCATTAATATAATTTGAAATAACACTAGAACATTCCAGAAAAGATCCTTGGCTGTCTCCTTCTGTCCTCCTAACACTTCAGGCACCTCATTTACTATGGGTTATGTCATTTAAATCCAGATGGTTAAAAATTAGATTTAGTCTAGACAAGTTCTTAGGATCTTTCCTAAGCATTGTAGAAAAATCAGTGTACCCAGATGCTTGAGAGTCATCCACTGTGTTATCTCTCATTACCCACAAATAAGGTCTATTTTCTTCTTTGGCCTTTGCCCAGTAGCCAAATATTCTCTGTTTGTGGAGAGTCTTTATTGATTTGATCGTATTCTTTAAGAACTCTCCTTCAAAAGAAGGATAAAGAAACTGAACTGAAGACAGAAATTGCATATCAAGAAAATAAAAAGACATATCTGTCTTCCTTGGCTTTTTATATCCTTTCAGGATCCTTTCATGGATTAAAAATTCGAGGAGGAAGGAAAAATTCAGATATCAAGTGATTCAGAAAATGTATTCCAGGACAGATGTTTCACTAGATGTTTCATTATTTCTGTACTCACATAAAGACTGCAGTGAAACAAGCAGTTTATTTAAAAATATAAAGCACAATAACATTGCAATAAATTATTACTCTGTACGAATTACCCTAACACATATAGATTTTTTTAAAGTTTATTATTTCCTATGGATAACTTATAGAACTTTATAGATGATGTCCTCAAAAACTTGATTCCATAGATTTGTTAAAAACATGAAACAAAATGTTATAAAATTTTAAGGCATAATACAGACTATTTCAGGAAACTTCCTATTTTTTAAGAGCTTGCTGTTCAATACTTGTCAATAATTGTGTCAATTTGCAGAACAGATGGTCAGATATTTCCTGTCATCAACCTTTTTTAACTGAAATACTATTTTTCATTCCAATGGATTTGTATTAAAATATCAAAGGACTAATTTTAAATTATTACTTTATATTCAGGGTCAAGATAGCTTTTTAGAACAACTTCCTTTCGCTCATCAGAAACCAGACAAAATGAAAATTGCTTTTATATATATATGTAGTTTCCTTTAGAAGAAAGTACAAAATTTTAACTCACATTTATTTCCTCAGTTCTCTGATTCAGGTTTTGGACGGAGAATTTTGGAGCTATTATATCATTATGGAAAGCATTGATGCAGCTTCTTGTCTTAACTCAGCCTCAGAGTCATTGTATGATCTTTAAAGAGGTTTGCATTATGTATTAATTTCCTAATATCTTTGAATTTCTTGGAGAGCTGAAGACAATTAAATATTGTGTAATGAAAAACATTATTATAATTTAATCAACACATACTGTAAAAAAGCCTATTCATACTTCAAAGGTTTTTAATATTAAAGGAATTATTAAATGTCTTGGATCCTCTAATCAAATTTATGTCAATGCCTAATATTCCAAAAATTATCAAGGCTTTCAATTTATTTGCTGATACTTTGGAAAACTTTACTTTGCAAATTAATGTTCTTAATGAGTAATTTCAGGCAGCTTTGTCCCGATACCGTCGGTATTGCCACAATTTATTGATCGCAGTTTGCTGTTCAAGATTCTCTGTGTCTCCTCATTAATCTCTTAAAATAAGAGCTCATACAGATGTGTGAATATATTAGTTGATCCATAGAAAGTGCTTTCAGTGTAATTGATGGCAATAGTTTATATCTTTCTGCATTCTAATTATTTTAAGTTTTAAAACTGTTACTTTCTGGTATTTGCATCCAGTTATATTTTTCTTATTTTATATGTTATTTAAGATCTCTTGCTTAATTGCCTTTTTTTTTCACCAGTCTAAAAGATCTGATCTATTCTCATGATAAAATTTCTGCATATAATCATGATTGTATTGGAACAAGACCAGCAAGTGCTCAAATTTCAAAAGACAAGCTTTTGAGACTCCTTACATTTTAATGGAATTCTACACCAAAACATAAATCGAGAATCTATTTTTTCAGTCTGATTATAGAACATTAAGTCTCAAACATATTGTGTTTAAAACCCTGGTAAGTAGATGCTAATGTACTCATTGAAATTTCTGAGAGAGTTATCAGTTTCTTAGCAAACACTTCATCTACACAAACCAAATACATTATTTAAATGATAAAAGTAGAAAGACATGCAGAAAGAATGAATGCATGTCTCCAAACTGGTTTGGGGGAAAAAAGGAAAAAAAGATTGTTGTGCAGAGTTGGAACCTAAAAACAGGTGCAAGGAGGGAGTGGTCTTGGTCACTGACACTCTGTGAGAATTTTCAGGAGAATCTTACAGTAGGATAGGCAGATACCTTCATGCAGCATAGAGATATAGAAATCACAGCGATTTTTAAATGACCTGGAGCATATGGGTGGGTACTAATACTCAGTTCGTAAGCCAAACTCGATAGAGAAAGCAGTGAATCAAAGCCACTTACCATTTCAGATGTATGAAGTCTAAAGTCATGAAACAAGTAAGAACAAGTTTTAGTACATGATTACGATTATTTANTTTTTTTTATTATCCTGACCCATGAAATTGTCCATCATATTTTCTCCATCTG
This sequence comes from Jacana jacana, assembly GCA_013400555.1. NCBI lineage: Eukaryota > Metazoa > Chordata > Aves > Charadriiformes > Jacanidae > Jacana > Jacana jacana. The sequence continues at coordinate 2,877 of VZTM01015765.1, read as the reverse complement.
TCCTCCTGAGGAGGGGGGAGTTATATAGTGGTTTGATGGCCACCCAGTGTTCAGTCAAGGTCCACCCACCAGATGTATGTTGTAAGTTATTCTAAAGACACAAAGTCTTTATTTTTACATTAAGGTCAAAAGCCAAATCAAGTTGGAATTTGTTTTTCTGAACACATTATTGGATTCCAAGTATTGGAATACTTGGACTATTGTAGTTTCAGCAGTGATCTCTCCTATGTCACTAAGATAAAGAAATTAAACGTTTTACACTAAAACAGTGACTTGCATTTTGTAAGGGAAGTTGGAGTCTGCAGTATCAATTTCAATTGTATTAAAGTGTAGAGGGGAAAAAATTGTATTGTCTTTTACCTTAAGGAATTGTATTTCCCATGTAATTTCCTGCTGCTTGAACAGTTCAATTTTTTTCCCAATTTATGCTGTTGTGTAATATGTGAATGTGTGAATTGCAGTAATAGGCCCTAAGTCCAAGCCGTAAGCTTGGGAATTCACTAGTAAAAAGAATTTAAACTGAAAAGTTCACCCTTAGTATTTCTAAGAAATCAGTTAAAGGATATAAACAACATTTACCAGGGATACTAGGTTTTCCAAGACCAGTGGAAAAAAATTCCAAAGTTATTAGATTTTAAATTATTTTTCTGAAACATTATGTACCCTCAAATAAAATGGAGACTTTTTCCTTGAGTACAGAGTTAGTCACACATAGAAATATTTATAAATGTAAAAATATCTCTTTTTTTCCCANCCTAACTGAATTGCGGTTGATTCATTCATGTGACCAGAACATTGATATAGAGGGCTGCTCTTTGTTCAGGGAAAATGAAGCAGGAAAAAAGCAGACTTTTTTGCATTGTGAGGGAGGATGATGTATTCTGATCTGGTGAATGGCTGAGGATTATGACAAAAAGAAGAAAACAAGTCAGAAGTCATGTCTTCCTGTAACTGTCTGCAATTCATAAAGCAAGTTTGGGTTAATTTATTTCTGAAATATTTGTAAGATCAAAGCATAGGACTGGGTGACAGTAAGAGAAAGTAACTACATGGCTATCCAAGAAAGGAATAGAGAATTAAAAATACATCAACA
>VZTM01015760.1:0-36839 GCA_013400555.1 Jacana jacana | reverse complement strand
TTTAATGCACTACAGCTGCACAAGTTGCCTTTGGTTTTCTTGTTTTGAGGGTGCTAACGTGCACTGATTTGCTGAGAGCTCAGCTGTTGTCAAAGTCTAGAAATTACCAATACAAAAAGCACCTCAACAAGAAGATGAGGAGAGAAGGGAGCTTCAGCTTCTGATCCTTCAGTGCCCTTTCTTTCAGCAAGAGACTGCAAAGGGGAGTCTTTAGGAAGAAAAGGTTTCTTCCGAACTGTTGAAACAAAAGTTAATCCATGATGGGTTAAGGTTAGAAGTAGGCATTAATCTCTGAAATGGACCTGAATTTTCTCAGAAGGCAGAGCTGTTCTGCTCAACTGCCTTGCTGGGAACAGCTACCTAGTTTCCTGGGAGGAATTGCTAGGAAAGGTATAATTATATGAAAAGCATTCATCAAGAACAGCCATACAAGTTACTAAACGAACGGTTCTGGGTGACAGGACAATTCATAAAGCAAAGCATTGTTCTGCATAATTCCTGCATTTATTCTACATTTTCTTTACATGTGGCAGATTCTCCATCGGGACTTCTCGAATACCACATTAAGATTTTACTATTGCCGGCAAGCAGTAACATTGCAACTTCCCATCAAAGATAGACAGGAAAAATTACTGGAAAAAATACAAACAAAAAAGTCTGTTTCCTACATCCAACTTGCATTAAGAGAAAAGGGAGATGAAAGAAAGGGAAAAAAATAGAACGCTGATATCACTGTAATAAAGCCAGTATGTTGTCCGTAGACTCGACTACAGAAAAAGGAGGTTAAAACTATCCTTCCCTCTCCTATACATATATGACTCAGTAGGGATCATTGAATGGGATCAGATGGAAATGTCCTTACACACCATAAAAGTTGCTAATACATTTAGCAAGTTGCTAATACATAGAATATTAATGGCACTATCATTAAATCAAACTATTCCTCCAAACCAAATTGCTCTGACCAGGTTTTTTAAATGAAGAAAACAAGGACGTGCCAGCTAAATGCCAACATGTCATAATTTTAACCTGCAAAGACCAGCATGGAGATAAAATAAAAGCACTGTTCATGAAACAATGCAATGATGTCAAGTGAGGTGTAGTATTTCCTCTTACTAGTAACATTGTGTGCTTTGAGAGTAATGCCTCTGAGCCTGAAATCAAATCATCATCCAAAACAAAATCTTTCCTTTCAACATTAGTCTCATCAACAGTTTACAACTGGACTTTACTGGCTTTGGTTATAACGACCTCCAAAAAAAAAAAAAAGTAGGGGGTAGAAAATCTTTAAAGATTATTTTGTTTCTTGTGACCATGTTTAAAAGGAATTCCTCAATTTCTTTTCTATCTTGGATGACATTTTATCATTTCCACATTTTTTCCAGAGAGTGTGGAGACTGGCAAAATCTACAAATTTACCCGTCGAGCACTCAGTATCCTCCTCTTCAACCGTGAAAAAAAAACTCGCTTTAATAAGTGAAAATAGATAGCACTGAACTTAGAGGATCAATTGCAAGGTAAGAAATATACATCCTAGTATTTGGAAAAGGGTAACCTGTTCACATACTAACACAGTAAGTAATGAGATTCTGTAGCATCACCCAACTATAACAGTTATTTCCACAATGTTATATTGACATTCATTGAGTTTTCTGAATATTTAAAGATTGAATAACGAAGAGTGGCAAGAAGTGAAAACAGAAGTGGACACAGAAGTTTGCTGGTGGGGGAGAACACAGAATCAGAAAAAAAAAAAGAAAAAATAGAAATCGGGATATTTGAGGAGAGCTGAGTCAGACCCTGAAGAACAAAGAGAGACTAGGACAATAGGCTGGGACACAAAGATGCTGGTTCAGTTCCAGGCTCAGCCACAACTGCAGCAAGCTGTATGATTTACTTAGAACCTCAACAAGCTAGTGGGGAAAGGGGACAAAAAACTTCCACTTCAGGGAAGGACGAGTTGTGACCATGAGGCACAAAGTGTGTGTTTGACCCCTGTGCTATGAAGTATGCCACAGACATATCCCATTTGGGTCTAAAGAATAGCTGAGGGATGAAATGCATTATCTACAAAGTTCCACAACAAAGTCAACCAGCTCTCTTCAACACAAATGTTACCCCCAAAGTTATTGCCAGACAGGAATATGCACTGCAATTTCAGTGCAAAGTCTGGGGTCTCAATGTTGTAGTTTCATAAATACTCACAGTAAAGTTTGACAAAGCTCAGGTTTTTACTTCTGCTGCAGAACAACACTAAATTGAAGAAAGGGTTATGGGACTTGAGCTACTATATCTGCTCTGTGACATACTCTACCATGAAGAAGTAAAAGCAACATAATGAACCATTCACTCAGAGGAGTTTAAAAGTGGAATATACGTTCTATTACCTCTTTATCATCACCCTAGTTCCTAAGGCACTAGTAAACATGTTGGACATCAGTAATGCACATTTTCCTTTGCTTTTGGCAGTAACTAAACAAGATTTATTTAAAATGTAATTTACCTTCTGCTACTTCAGTCCTTTAGAGTTCATAATTCTCTGTCTTCAGAAAAGTTAATTCAAAAGCTGTAGCTAGACAGCAGGATGCGGGAGGGCATTGCAGTTCCCAAGGGAGGGCATGCCCTTTCACCACATCCTGACTGTGTCCTCAGGTAGCACCAGTCCGAGCACCGCTTTTCAATCCTGCCTGGTTGTTCTCAGAAGGGAGGTTTATGGTGGGAGCCATGGTGTTGTTGAACAGGCCCTGGACTGGACACAGGACCCAGGACTTGCTGAGCTGCCACCAGTGTGCTTCACTTCTGCCCCTTTCACTGCCACAGTCTTAGTGCTGGGACACTGGGTACAGAACTGGTTTTTGACATGGCTGGATAATGCCATCTGCATTTACTACAATTATTAATGTCGGGTTTTCTATTTTAACTACAGAAATATTTTGTTAGCCCAAAAAGAGATTACAAACTTTAATTAAATACTAAACTTGAGGAAGCTGCTGAAATGTTGACAGGCAGCCTCTTTTCTGATTGGAAATGAACTTGGGCCTTCCCAATGGTGTGGGAAAACTGTTATGAAGAAAGATATTCCTCTCTATTGTGTCTAGGTTCCATTATAAATTTCTTTTTATTACAAGGCAATATTTCTAGACTAAGGATCATTGTTTACACAGTGATATAAATGTGTAGGGCACTTCAAAAACTATAAAGCAGAGTAGCCCCCAAAAGCTCAACATATTGTTGCAAGGTGACAAGGGCCCTGAATTTCCACTGAAACTGTTGTCTAATGGGAGTTCTCTTCACCTTGTAGGAAATGAAAGATACGCATACACACTTAAATACACCATGTTATATTGCTCTAAGTGGTAATTTTATCCAGGTCAGACAAAAGAATAGTTTACAAAGTGATTTGCATAGTTGTAAGTAAAGAGGCAACAGGGGGTTTTTGACAGCTGGGGGAATTTTGCCTGAGACGTAGCCAAGGTGCCAGCAGCTATGTTACCTCCGTGTTTAGCAGAGGGCTGTTAGTGTGGCTCCACCAATATGTAGGAGGCAGAGGAGAATATCATTGCCATGCAATCAATCACAACACAAACTCCTCAAAACCAGTGCGCTTAACATCTTTAGTGCACAGTCATAATGAACTCACAAAGAAGTATCTCACCAAGATCATTCAAGACTGGTGCTATCTTGGTAATAGCACCTGGTAAGTAAGACAAGCATTGTTCTAACAGTACCATACAACTCTAATTGCCACCAGGATTCTACCAGATGAAAAAAGCAGAAAATATGCCTTTTCTGCAACCAATGATGATAGGACCTGAGAAGACACATAACCCATAATCAAGTTATTCCAGCAGCATTATCATAAACACAAAATATATGGAATGTAGGACTGCAGAAAACTGCCTTTGGCAAGGTGCCTCTCTGATCTTAAATTCCTAAGCAAATGTGTTTTCACATCTACCTCTGTGCTAAGAGTTATGGGGTAAGGTGAGAAGGTTGGTTCCCAGAGCAATGTGAAAGTTGGATGCCTCGTGACACTGGAGTTTGGTGTAAGCTGATCCTCTTCGCAACTGGTCATAACACGTTGCCAGGACAAGGCTGGTTTCACAGCATTACCAAACTAGCATGAATTACAGAGAGTTCCACTGCCCAAGTGCCTTTTATGTATAGGCCCTGGGCCTTTCTCCTTCTGGGCCTAAAGGAACAGATCTCCCAAAGGGCATGCAGGCACCAGCACCATCCTGCAAAGCAGTTTGAACACCCTATTGAAAAGATGTTGTGTATATGTACCTCTTCAATACGCATAGAGCATTTCAAGAAATGGGTATAGCAACCAGAAAACATAACTCCATTCTGTCTTTAATCAGGCACAGTCAAGCCTCAGCCTGCCTTAAAAACTTGCATGTTTTCTTTAGTTAAGGTTCTCTGTATGGAATGGAGTAATATGCCAAAAAAACATAAGAGTCAAATGTGGAAGGAAAAACAACTGACAAAGGCATAGAAGTATATGTAAATTAAGACATAAATCTCACTTCAGCTTTGCACGTTCCTGCTAAGTATAACCCAGTTACCCTCCCTTCTGCTGGCACAAGCTGAAGGATTTAATACATTAGAAGTATATCAAATTACTTTTTCATCTATAATCAATTTTCATTTTCTCTGTGACAGTCACAAAATTCCATCTGGGCAAAGCACTTTAAAAATATATTTGCTTCTCTATATTAATTTCAAAAGATTGATTTAATTACTTGTCAATTGTTTGCACTGTGCAAACACTGTTTAGATCTAAATTCTGCTCATATGTGATGAAATGCAAGGGGAAAAAAAAAAGAAATTCCACCAAAAAGAAAAATTCTCAAATGATATCTTAATTATAGTAACACCTACATCTGGGTATTTGGGGTATAAACTGGATCTAACTTGGAGTTCAAAAGTGCATATTCTGCAGAAATATGACTAGATTCCTTCAGTGTCAAAGACAAATATTTTTCCAATGTGTCAGAAGATCAGAAAGTTGCAGTTAGTTTTTTTCACTCAGTTGTTCTACTATACAGTTGATATTTAAAAGGCACATGTTAAACACAGATATTCAATTCTCCTATCACAGTTTGCAAATTCATTCAGCTTCACTAGGAAAAGACCTTTGTAACAAACCAATGTAACCACTAAAACTGAAAGGAGACTGAAACCCACAACATCCAGAGGATGTTACAGCAACCATTTGAAGACAGCAGAAAAAAGAAGTGAAGAAACAGGTCCCCTCCCTGCAACTCACAAGCACCTACTGCCTAGACTAATACAACTTCATGCAGCTGAGGAGTTCTGATGGCACAGCTCATCAGCAGGTTCAGCAGGCAGCAATAACTGTATTGCAGCAACAAGTCCTGGGTACCCTCCCGAAATAAGTGAAAGTACAGATCCCCAACTAGGCTATTATTCCTCTTCCTGGTTCTGCAAAACTGAGATACAACCCTGTAGGCCACTTTTGTGGCTCTTCCCACTTAGAGGTTCTCAGATTCTTTGGGGACATGAAACCACAGTTGCATTTTTTTGAGGAAGAGGAAGAAAAAAAAAACAAACAAGCCAAGAAAAGAGACAAAAACTACCCATGTACTTTTATCCCCCAAAAAAATGTCCAAGATCCAGCAGTTACAGGTGTAGGTAAGCAGGACAGTTCTGGTCAAAACTCTTATTTACAATGCAGTTTTCACCACCTAAACACCCTAACCCATTTCTGCTTGCATTCAGTGGCAGGTGACCCTTTTCTGGACTGCTCGGTCCACAAAGAGCTGTCACAAAACATCCCCCCTGGATTTACAGCCACATGTGCAAAATGAGTTCTGTAATCAGAACTTTTGGGGACCCTGTGAAGTGAGCACTACACCATAGCCCCATGTACCCTGAGGCCAAACTATAACATCACCTTTGTTAAAACTGCTTATTCCAATTTGTCAATAATTTACTTTTCATAGATGAAGAACCCAAAGCAAATCTGGACCTTTAGGTACAGTCCCTTCATTTGTGGCAGTTAAGTCCAGTTCCTAAAACAAAACACATTCCCAGAGTGATGAATTCACTCCAGAGAACACCTTGCTGTAAGGAAGGCACATCTACAGTCCCTGAGATAATACTGTCCACAGCTTCTCTTTTTCCCCAAAGGGAACAGACACATCTGTCCCTCTTCCAATTCCACGTAGTGCAGGACATATTACCTAATGTCTGATCATGGAGGTTGTGATTTTCTAAATTGTGCAGAGAAAAAACATAACCTGGCATAGTATCTTTTGTAATTATTGCAGACAGTAGGGAGTGAAATCCTGCAGAAGGCACAACTCCAGAATGCAAGCCAGAAAGAAAAGAAGAAAATACGTCCACTAGAGAATAATCAATGCCTGCACCAGGATGTCTGAGAACTATTTATTGGTTCAGTGGATAATACCTCTAAGGAAATGGCTACTGCTTATTGGAGATCTGAACAAAATAAACGCCATTTCATTTTGCATACACCAAATTCAGAGGCAGCAATGAAGCAAGGTCAGAAGCTCACTTGTGTGGCGTGCAGCAAGTGTGCCACAGAGATCAAACCTCAGGTGCTGCTGGAACATGCTGTGCTCTTCAGCCTCTCATCACCTGCTGCTATTGGCTGACTCCAGGTATCAGATGGAAATATCACACCGCAGCTCAACCAAAACTGCACCCACTCTTTCACGGCAACAGACATTTATGACTTGCAGTTTGCGTCATTTATGCCCCCTAACAACAAGAGCCTACAAATCTGCCTGCATTTGCAAAGTAACCAAACTGCCTTATCTAAAAGTGTGTGCTTTCTTGTGGCTTTTTAAAGAAAATCTTTCTTCTGGCATCTTTTTTTTTAAAAAAAAAAAAGGTTCTTGATTTCACAACAATGATAATATTCTTTTGAAAGATATTTTGTTCATAAAAATCCTCCTTTTAAAATTCTTATTGCTAAAAGAACTGGCAACAGTAGGACAGTGTTATCTTCAGCATAGATGGCAGTTTAATGGGTTGAGATAACTTGGACAGTTTGTTTTGGCAACATTTGCTTACGTAGTGGAAAAATAAATCAGAAATCTGTAATTTCAGTCCAAGTCTCGACATCTTTATGCCCTACATTGCATAGGTTCTTCTGCACATTTTCTTCCAAAGGTCTCCAAAGCACTCTTTAGTCTTAGTTGCATTCCCAACAGACACCAATTCAAAACTTTCCTCCACCTGAGAGGAGCTAGAATCCTTCTCTTCTGGGACAAATTACACTTTACAAGTGTAAAGTCTATAATGTGTAAAGCCTGGCTTTACAGAAACACCATAAATCAGGTAAGTCCTCCATAACTTGAGGCCTGAAAGTCACCTGCTAGAGAGGGAACCTGTGCTGTAGGTCCTGTATTGATAGGAATTATGGACACTGTGGCAAGGACTGGGACGTAGATCTTGCTTCTCCCTGCTGTTATGCAATATTATTTAAGAGGAAGTTGATGATTAATAAACTGGCAGAGGCAGCATGAAGAAATTACCTCCAAAAAGTTTCAGGGTGCTTTTACATAGCGTTCACTGGGGAGGATGCTTCTGAGAAGTGGAGCTATGTGCTGATATTGTCTCTACACACCAGATTTTCACAGTTACATAGGAAGCTACTACTGAAAATTTTACATTTGCTATCAGAATTGATGAGAACCAGAATCTCTGAAAATTATATATAATATAATAATAATGGGAGCTGATTACCTAAAATGCACTCCTAAATTCTTCTTGTTGCCTGACTTTCACGAAAGATTAAGGCATATACCTCTAGATGGGGAAGAGATCTGAGCTGAATCAGTTTGTTCCAAATTGCCTAGGCCTGTCATTCAGTTGCTAACCAGCTTTCACACACCATCTTTCCACATACCCTGCACAAATCAAATAAATAAGGATCATGCAGTGTGACCAATGTTTTGAGTTCTAAAAATACAATATCAAAGCTCTACAGAATCAATTACTAGGACAGATTCAACTACAAATTGTATTTCCAGTTGAAAGAATATAATGTTTTAAAACCTTAAATATTTCTCTTATAAGAGCTTTATATATTCTGAGTATTCTGAGTATGTTTGGTTAACTGAAATATTTCTCATGAGTAATTATTTCAGTCTCCCTTTTCACTGGTAAAGTATGGTATCTTTCCTAATCCTTCAAATTTGCAAGACAACAGTCTTATTTCTGCTACCGGTCCACATGTTCCTCCAGGCACTGGAATTCAACAAAACAGATGGATTCAGAAAAAAAAAAACCAACCCAAAAATGGCTGCTGCCATAGCCATGGCTCAGCCATAGCTCTGCCATCATATGGGATGGGAGGGCAGAGCTTTGGCTCCTCAGTCATACAGAGAAAACTAGTCCTGCAGAGACACACTCAATCATTCCCAAACTCAGATCTTTCCCTTCTTTCCCTGATGCAAGAATGGAAAACCAAGCAAGTTCCTTGCACCTTTGCCTCCTTACCCAGTGGATGCACACGCTGCTGAGCACTCCTGCTAAATGCCTCTGCACTGTGTTTTGTGGAGTGATCCATTCATTCACAGTACAGACTAAACTTTTAAATACGCAATGCTATAAAAGGCTTGTGTGTAGGCCTTTCTCCTGGAAAAAAAACATATTTTGAAGACGGCTTGGCTGATAAGTTTGACGATTTTATCTGCCACTTTAAGCAAACCACTGTTTGCTAAATCTACAGAACAGCAAGATGGCAGTCCTTTGGAAAATACTAAGAGTTACCTTTGATAAATGAGGAATGAAAAGCAGATGCAATTTAAAAAATATTTTACCCAAGACATAAATATGTAGAAAAACCATCAGTCTAAAAGTATCCAATTTTTTTATTTGATAGTTAAGGCTATGATCTGCAGTGAGCAACACCTTGGAGAACTAGGCAACACCTTGCAGCACTTTATAGGTTGCTTCTAGGCTTTCTGAAAGCACTATATATCAGGATGATACAATTATATATCCCTATCTAACAGCTTCATATAAGAGTTTTCCACAGCTCTGTGGTCAAAATTTTGAAGAAAAAACATGGTATGGTGATGGTGTGCAGGACTAATATCACAAGTTTAGTATTTTGATATTATACCATCCTCCTTGTAAATCCATTCCTTAATTCACCTTTGTGCTTTGGAACTGAACTTGTAGCATTCATAATTCTGTGAGGTGCTGAATATCTTGGCATTGTGGTGGGCATGACTTGATGTGTTCAGGAATTATCATAATGCAGCTTCTTCCCCCTCTCTGCCATGGAGATCAGCATTTAGGATAATGGGTAACTAACTACAGGGATTTGCTTCTGGTACATAGAAACATTTTTGATCTTTTTTAACAGAGCTATTTAAGGTATTCACCTTCTAATGCACAACCTGAATGCCTGCCAGTAGTTCACTAGGAAATATGATTAATGTACAACTTCTGTTCCCTCCTCTGAATTAAAAAGGTATGTGTGTTAGAATGCTCTGACTGGAGGTCTTGGAGGGCATCTCTAAGCCTGTGTGTGCTACAAGAAGGCAGCTTGTCGGGCTATGAGAGAAGTCAAAGGTGAAGCAGCCCATCATCCACTGAGAGTGGAAGTAAGTGAGCTCTGTCACAGCAAGCAATCCCTATGGATGAGAGTCGGGAAGTTTGGAGTGACTTCTAGGAAAGCTCTGTCCCACCCTCCACAAAGTGAAACTCACAGTATCTGAGGGGTCGAACTGCAACCACCGTTGTCACCCCAGAACCTCAGTCAATCTTCCAGACACTGGGCTCTGGCCATTGTAGAGAAGCAGCAGACAGGCAGACAGAACCCCAGTTGCCTTGCTGGAATCACTTGCCAAGCAGTGGATGAGTTAAGTCTTCCCTAGTGTGGATGAAACACAAGCTAACTCATGGGGAATTTGCATTACTTTCCCTTTCTCTCATACCGCAGCAAAAGTTGCCAAATACTCAGGATTTATATGCAAATAGCCCTGGTTGCTCTCTGGTTGCAGAGGAGAATCCAACAGGAGTAAGAGCTGCAGAACCGGAGCTCGTTGCCCCTTTTATCAAACACAGTTCAGGCGTGCTGATGGTCAGATACACATCAGACTTTCAAACTGTGGTTTATATAGCTGCTAAAACTCACTAAAACAGCACATGCAAATTTCCTTCTCTTCTCTCAAATCAAGAGCCCCTGACAAGAATCAGTGTTAATCCCATGTTGCAAGATGGATTTTATCCACCCCAGAGACAGTTGACACTGCGGCCCAGCACTCGGTAAGCCTCAGAGACCTCTTATGTAAGGCTACTCTCCCAGCGCCAGCTGCATTTCACTTAGGCTTGCAGTGGGCATGGAGAAGCCTTGCAGGCTGGGACCCACAGGAGATATTGAAGGAAAAATAAAAAAAAAAAGGAATATAGATTTTCCTTAGGAAACAAAAAAAGCTGCATGCCAGGCAGGAAGATTTCATGCCTGAGGAGACAAAAGGCGCTGTGTTCCACATTCATACACACCTTTGCAACAACACCACAGTATCCACTTCATACAATAGAAAACATGCCCCCTTTATTATTTCCTAAGGACCTGATAACTGCTAAAGACCCTCTAACACATCTATTCTGCTTTTCTTCACAATGCAAAATACAGTATAGATTCAGAGCTGATCAAGCCCTGAGCGCAGTTACAAAACCTTCTAGAATTTGCAAAGGTTTATTTCTGTAGGTACACCTAGGGCCATTGCCACAGTGAATTAGCCTCTAGACCAAGTATAAATGAGGATGAATGTATATGAAAATCCATTTGGTTTCTTGCTACTGGAGCCATGTTCCACCAGCATCGCTTTCTTGTTCTGGCAGTCTGGAGACAGAACACACTTGTCACCTGAAAACAATTCCTGCGTATTATATTCATTGTACTTTTGCAGAGTCCACCATTGCTTACAGCCTTGGAAAAGAAATTCCTACAGCAGAAAACCTCTCAGGATCTTTGTTAGAGCCCATGCAAAGGTAGCGACTGCATGTTGCTAAATTAGGAGTAGCTATATTCACTTGTGCCAACAGCGTAGATGGGGGAAGGGAATGGGGAGACTCTCCAGAGCAGCTGAGTTTGGACATAGCAGTGAATAACTAAGCCTTTGGTGCTGACTCACTTTTTCCATTTTTAAAATAAAAACATTAGCAAAGATATTTTTAAGTGGTTACTGTGCCTTTCTGCTGCAAGCAAAGCCTTTTCATAAGTTTTAACTATCCTCACCCCCCTCAGCAGTAACATACTTTAGCAATCACTCCTCTTTTATTAAATCCTTTTAGCCATAAAGCCCAAGATAGTTTTAAATGGAGCAGTCTTTAGTCCATAACTTCTTGGTTTCTAAGGGAAAACTATTGTCCAGAGAAAGCGTAGGAGCCTGGGAGCCAGGATCCCTTGGCTCTACTCTTCACGTTTCTGCTGACATGCTGTATTATGGAAAAACGAAACAGATTCCTGGTTGCGCAATTAGGGCCTGAGCTGTACAAGCAAATTTCTGTGCTCATTGAAGTTGACAGAGGCTCAAAAGTTCAGCCACACAGATCGAGATTCTTCAAACGTAGCAGGTTTACTTATGCTACATACCCGACTTTCTAGCAGCAGTTGCAAAAAAGCTCGAGTCAAATCACATTTTAAATTCACTCTAGGAAAATAGAAAAAAACTACTCAAGCGCTTCCACAAGGACAAAGCCATCAGACTTGGGTTGGTGAGTTGTGGAGTACTCTCCAGCTAAACTAAAAGGATTTCAGCAGCAGTACTCTGAAACTCATAGGTCAAGCCCTCAGCAAACACAGCAAACACGAAGATTAAGCAGCAATGAACTGCATCTGTGACGTATAGTCTCAGACGAGGCAGAACATAGAGTATGCAAAAGAGGTTGAGTGGCATCTATTTTGACATTTGGGACAAAGAGCAATTTTTCACATGCTCCACCATTCACAAGTGGTGCTTAATTAGGCAGCTAAAGATGGCTCAGCTTTTTGAAAGATTTCAGTACCCAAAAGGTTACAGCCAGACACTTAGGGTCTGTCTTTTTTAATAGGTACACTAAAAGATTTGGAAAGTTTGTCACATATCCTAGGATAAACGCGGGAGCAAAATTCTTTTGAAAATTGACTTTTATATACAGGGTTGTAGGCTCAGAATTAGCTTTTCCCCTTGAAAATAACTGCAAGTACAAAGCAACAGCCTTAAAAACAGAAATATGAAAAGAAAACAAAAGGTCCTATTTCAAGTTCAACTGAGGAAGTCCCCACTTGGAAATCCCCATGGTTTAATGTTCCATGATAGCAACTTTGGTACAATTCTATTCCATGTACTTTTTAATTAAACAGTATCAAGAAGGCTTATGGATGAGAACAAGTATTTCTCCTGTAGTCTCGAAATTACCAGCACTATCCAGCTGATTTTCAGATTTCTCTTGCTCTGTCTTTTCCCCTCTTTACTTGTGTATTTGTCTCTGTATTCTTCAGCATCTGTTGGGTTTTTTTGGTAATTTGAGAAATTCTCAACTATTGTTTTAAATAACATCCATTTCACAGAGGGAAAGTCTATTTTTCCTATTCCTCTCTTCCCTTTAACCCCCCACCCCTCCAATTGTGCATTCCTCTGTACAAACAGATCCTGGAGTTTATTGCACGGCAGTCTGTCTCTCTCTATTTCCCCCACAGTTCCCACAAGAATATTGTATTCCTGTTTCCCATCCTGTCCCTGACTCTCTCTGTGGTTGCCATGTACTGTTTAACAGTTGCCACATTCCACCTAAAGAGTGAAAGAATTTCTCAAAACACCCAGCAAGTGATTTCAGTTTGCTCAATACTTCCAGACCTTCCTTCCCATGTGACTGGTTTACAAATACATCAGATGTAGTTTTGGGGTCCTTAAAATGACCAAGGTGCAGAAAATGTATATTTTCTTAAGCTCCCTCACCTATTATGTGGCTAAAGACTCAAGTCCCTCCTGGGTGTAATCTGGCAGAAATTCAGGCAAAAAAATGTAAAAATGAAAATAAAAATCCAGATTTAAGGATTAGTTTCTGTCAGGAGACAAAAGAAATGGTTAAAAAAAAAAAAAAAAAAAAAAAACAAACAGAAAATCAGAGTGCATAAATTCAAACTATCAGGCTCATGAAAACTGCTCTTTCCAAAAGGATTTAACTCTGTCCCAGCATTCTAGATTTCCACTCTTGTAGTAAACACAGAACAGCTAGGACTTAGTTTCCAGAAAATGGTGCATGCCCTCTCCAAAATCCACATCTACTCAACTTCATAGCTGTAAGATCAGCTCACCTAGTCAAAGGGTTCATAGACAAGCACGATGCTCCTCTCTGCTTTCAGCATACCAGAGAGCCTAAGAATAACACTGACGGCTGTATCCTCAGCTGCTGGGTCCTGAGTGGGGCAGCTCCATTGACTTGGGAAGAGCTGTGCCAAACTCACTGAGGATTTGGGCTGAAGCGTGCACAGGAAATGAGGCTGTATAGGCAGAGCAGACAGAAAATCACTTCATTCCTGGCACACCAGTGGATGAGTGCCCTGTAGATGGGAGGGAGAAAGGGAGAGGTTTCCCCTCCATCTCTCTGCTTTTATAAAGCATTCCCTAGCCCCTTTGAGAGATGCTGTCTTCACAGTGTTTGCAGGAAACTCAGACCTTTGTCCGACAGCTGCAGAAGCAGAGGGTCCAAAGGATTGGGTTTTTTCTTCTCTCAGTACTCATCCAGCAACAGTAATGGCATGGCAGACACAGCTGTCTTGGGTTCAAAGCCAGTATCTTTTCCTTTTTTCCAAACACACACACATACTCACTGTATCTTTTGATAACAGAGAGGCTGACATCATCTCCTACTTGGTTGTATTTCCCCCTCTGTTTCAAGACCATAGATGCACAAAACAAATATACTATGTGAACCAGTGCTGAGAAGGGGGAAGTAAGGGTTCAAATATACCTCAAGTTGCCAAACATCTTTTAGATCTTAAACTTTCCAATTCACAGCAGTCACTATTTGGAGGATTTGATTAGTGCACACATAATCCACATTTTCTTTCAACACATTGAGAATTATAATTAATGTTAATGCTATGAAGCTCTGATGAGTCCTTGCAGAACAAAAAAAAAAAAGTATTTGTGAGACAAATTAACTGAACCTCTGTTTTATGATAAATTGTACAAAAGCCACTTCAGCTGCACATTTCTGTATGTGAAGTGAAGAAATGGCAAGAGTGTCTGTAGCATGAGCATGGATACATTTTAAGAAATCAATTCCTATTATGTGATTGTATTTCTTCAGACTTTATATATACTAAAAATCTTCTCCTTGCATCTCTGTTTTTCACTAAAAGTCATATCTGATTGCTCTTCATAAAAGTGCCACCTAAACAAAAATATGGGTGATTTCCATCCTGGAGTCAGAGCAGTTCAAGTAAATTTGTACTTTCCCTCCTGAAAAAAAAAGCAAAAGTCTCACTTACCAGGAAATCTCTTAATTCACAACATTGTGTATTCTATACCCCACGCAGATTCCACAGCTTTCCCAACTGAAGATAGCTGTTAGCAAGAGCAGGAAGAAGGCAAGAGGAAATAGAAAGGATAGATCACGCTCTTCAAATGAGTTACACCTTGTACAAGGAGAACATAAAACAATCCCAGGATCCAGTCAGTAGCACCTTGTAATTATACAGTAGTCAGTGTACAGTCAATAGAAAAGAGGAACGTATATAATGAAGTTTTGACTGATTTGTTTGCAAATACAGCAGGAAAGAGAGAAAAGCGAGTTCCTTATGGGAAATTCATGCAGGGCAACAGCAGCAGTCCTAAAGCTCTAGAAAGATCAAGTATTTGTCCCCCAGAGCTGTGTTAGCAGGAGACAGATTTTATTCTTCATTACATGGCAGTGGAATGAAAACTGAAATATGAACTTAGGGCCACAACACGTGGAAATGCTTCCTATAATTGCAAGCCTGGAGTCTGGTTCTGACGGGATCTTACAGTGCAATTTTTTTACTACAAAGTTGTGTCTTGCCACTCTTCAACTTTTTATGTTGGTTTGGTTTTTTGTTTTTGTTTTTTTGGTGACTTTGCTCAACTTAAACGAAGTCAGTACTCTCTTTGTAAAAGCAAAGGCAGAATTTTAGAGATTACGTGACAAGACGGAGATGAAATGACCTCTTAAAACCATCTAATCTACCTGCTTTCCTGGCCTTAAAGCTTGGCTCCTTTCAGTAAGTTTTTCTGCTGCATTGTGCACTCACTCTCACAGCTCTGTAAACATCCTGCTTTTCACTCTTACTTACAAGAGATTTTCTTATTTCCATTCTTACAGAGCTGAACATACCTGATTTTAGAAGCTTGACCTCCCCTGCTGGAGCGACGGTCACATAATGACTGACAATGCCAGGCCTAGTAAGAAAAAAAAATCCAAAGAATCACAGGAGAACACCAAATTACACTGAAAAATTGCTTAGTTGAGAAAGGGATGAAAAAGTCCATTACACCTTTTGTATGCTACATGGACTAATGTTTCTTCCTGCTCTGACTTTTTTAGCCTTTAAAAATGTTTTTTGAGCCGCTACGTTGCATCTCAGCTGATCTTTCTCTTTTACCCCATTATGACATTTGTAATACCTGTATTATTCCAGTAAGGGTTCCCTTGAGGTTGACTGTACCTCCCGTTAATATGAGGCCCAGAATGGAACACAACGTTCACGGTAAACTGCTTGGGTTTCATTTCACTTATAAACCTTTTTTATTTTTGTGTTTATTTTTTAAAAGAATGTGTTTCTAGTTATTTCAGAATGTTGCTTCCAATTATAATGGTTTAGCCAAATGAACATTTCCAGTCTAGTCAATGGCTATTATCTTTTTCATGGGCAAAGGTGGCAGTTTAGCTTATTCTGTCTGAAGGACTGTCACCTCTCTGGTTAAAAAGGCCACTAACAGCCAAACATTTTGATTTCAGATGACATCTGACTGCTGGAGAAGCAACTGTGCCACAGTCAATTCACTATTCTGGACTCTGGTTTGGTGAATAGAGCAGATGGGCTATGGTGGACATTAGAGGTTGAAAAGTACTAGTGCAACAAATAGATTTTATAATTAATAGGCATGTCACAGAAAATATTGAAACAGATGTAAGGGAAATTAATCTATACTATACCAAAATCACACTAAGGCATTTCCCTAGGATGAAAGCTTCCTCTAAATATGCTAACACTTTTTTTTTTCTTTTTCCCAGAAACGGCAGAACTGTTTCACAGCTTGTAGAATAACCTTTCTCCTGACTTTTACCCCATCCCATATGTCAGCCTGATCTGACAGAAGAGTACATAGCACACAACCAATGTTTAGCATATACAGAGAAAATCACTAGGAGTGGAAAGCAGTTATGCATTGCTCTGCCTTCTGTGTCTATTCTCCCCATTCTCCTCATACTAAATGCTTGTAGAGTTTTTGTGAGAACACTGGGGTCATATTATGATTAAACTTCATCGTAATTACTGGATTTTCAGCCCCCAAAAGTCACAGTGTTCATAAAATACAGTCACAGGTCCAACTCATTCTGCTTGATGTGGTATTAAACCAAACAAGTTAAAAGGATAAAATATTTGTTAATGCACACAAGGTCTCTCTATTGCTTTGTACAGTGAAGAAGGAATTTCCTACATGTGCAAGCAAATGTCAGCTGCTCAAAATGCACTCACAGCTTTGGATATGGCAATAGATAGCACTTTCCACCATGCCTTTCTTTTTTAGACCAGAAAAATTTGTTGTGTGTATGATTATATCTATTAAATATAGAGATGCAGATATCAGAACAGTCACATCAATTTCTATCACAGGCTACTAAGGCATGGATAAACAGTCACACATTTGCTTAAAAGTGAATCACATAGTTGCTAAAATCTTAGTAACTGATCTTATTTTTGATCATCAAAAATAGATTCAGACATTTTAATATCTATATTGATTTGACTGACAGTAACTGACTCTGAATTGCTACATCTATATTTAGAAATTTCTGTACCCAAAGTTTACTGCACCAAGAGTCACTCAGCTATTCATACATTTTTTCCATAAGTGATGGATTGTACCAAGTGCTAGGATTTATCATATAAAGTCACCAATGAAGTTTTTTATTGTGCTTCTCATTGCCCTTAATAAGCAAGTCTCAGGGCCCAAGATCCTTCTGATATTTTGGGAAGAAGAAATTAATACACATTCTGACTATATACATATATATGCATACACAGATTATTTACTTTCTACACTTCTAAACATTGTAACTTTCAGCTTATTTTAATTATACTGATACTGAAGAGTAACTTGCTGTTTGCAAATAAGTCTTTACATTCAAACAATAACTCAGGAGATCTGCAAGTACTTTCCACTCTTGAGAGCTGTCTTTAGAGTCTCTTACATTTAAATCTAAGAATTCCAGAAAAAAAATCTTTTCCAGTTGCAAAGAAGATAATCATAGAGTGAAAACCAGGGGACAAGAAACAGTGACAGTGGGAAAACAAAATCAGACAGAACCAATGCCTATAAATACTTAAAGGGTAGGTGTCAAGAAGATGGGGCCAGTCTTTTTTCAGCGGTGCTCAGTAACAGGACAAGAGGAAATGGGCACAAACTTAAGACATTCCTTCTAAACACGAGGAGGAACTTCTTCACTTTGAGGGTGGCAGAGCACTGGAATGGGGTGCCCAGAGCGGTGGTGGAGTCTCTGTCTCTGGAGACATTCAGAACATCCTTGACAAGTTTCTGTGCAACCTGCTGTAGGAGGACCTGCTTTGGCAGGGGGAGGTTGGACCAGGTGATCTCCAGAGGTCCCTTCCAACCCCATATCATTCTGTGATTCTGTGAGAATCACACTAATAGAATCATAGAATTTAACGACAGTCCCTTATTTTGTTATTTTCTTGTCTGTCTTTGTCTTTAAAGATCAAAATAAAATATAAACACTAAGTAATCTTATTTCCAGTGTAGAATTTTGCTGCACTTATGTTTAACAACATAAAAATAAAAAAATAGGTACATCAACTGCATCAATACAGTAACTTGCACATCTGAAATACAACACAATTATCTAGTTTCATCATTCAAATTTTACTCTTTTATCTTGATGTTACCCCAGGCCTCTGTTTTTCTACATTTAGATACAGAAATAGCGTATAAGGAAAAAGAAAACTTCTGGAAATGTTTCGTATTCCCCCCCTCCGAAGAACTGCTGTCTGAAATTCATTCAAATGTACTTCTCCAAAATAATAGTTTACACATTTGAAGTACCTTAAAATCTTATTATTCTAAATTACTTTATTAACTCATTTCAAAAATGCCACTGAAATGCAAAAGAAAGTGAGAAATAAATTACTACAATAGCTCTAGTCTGCCTTAAAATTAGTTTATCCAGGATTTTCCTGTATGCTTAATCATTTAGTATTTGAAAATTTATCCTGCATACTTTTCTGTGGGAAAGATTCTGCATAGTGTCTAGAGCCTACTGGCCCAATGCACTGAAAATACAGAGCAAAGAATTTTTACCTTATTGCATTCCTTTCACAGATCACAGACATAGTAGTGACTCTAAAGATTACATCCCGCAGACATCCAATCCCTGAAAAGACAACTTGTTCTTTCCAGAGTGAGTTGGAAGATCATTTCACATAGTTCAATAAAGACAAATATTTGCCATAGGGCTGCAATTTATGCAGAAGTTTCTCAGTTGTTCGCAGTGGACTCTCCAGTACAAGTATCAGAACAAAGCCAGCAAAACAAAACAAAACAAAAATCAGTATAGGCTCTAAGAGCAACATTCTTCTCTTTTCAAAAATGTTAAATTATATGTAAGCTAAGTGCTACAAAAGCAATAAAAATATAACACAATTTAGTCTTAAACCATTCATACAAACTGCTTAATTGCAACAGTAAATTAAGTAATTTAATGCTCCAAGTTTCATCAGATTTTAATTTATATATCCTATTAGAAGAAAGTTTACTACTCTGAACATTGTATTAGCTCTTTTTTTAGCAGTGTAAATAACTAAAAGCTTGTTTTAGCAGAGCTTAACTTTCTGTTGTGCTCCAGTCACAACAATTTCAGTGTGGGTTTGAAAACTCTTTATTAATATTCATTTGAAAGTGTCATAAATAATTTTCAATTTTGATCTTTTTCAGTCAGCAGTGAACATAAATAAAAGTATTTGAAGATATAGCATAAACTGATATTCCATTTATTTCAGCTTTGACAATGCAGCACCATTTATAGGTAGTAGTGTCACCATTAGCAATTCCACTCTGCCTAGAAATTAACCAAAAATGAGCAAAATATCTGCTTTCACTTAAATAGCCACCAAGGTGTATTATCAGATTTTAGGCATTCTCAGCCATTGCAAATACTAATGGCTCTATTTCCTTTCTGTAGCTCTTCCAAACACAGCTGGTCTCCATATTTTACCCCCTAATGCAGTCCCTGCACTTCAGCTTGTGATTATCCTCTTCACGGATTTTCTGAAATTTCTGGATTTCTTTGTGAGATCAGACATT
This sequence comes from Jacana jacana, assembly GCA_013400555.1. Classification (NCBI taxonomy): domain Eukaryota; kingdom Metazoa; phylum Chordata; class Aves; order Charadriiformes; family Jacanidae; genus Jacana; species Jacana jacana. The sequence continues at coordinate 17,277 of VZTM01015760.1, read as the reverse complement.
TCTTTACGCACCATTTGTGCCATTTAGTGCAGACCAAGGCTACACAGTGTACATAAAATATTTGATAAAAGAGCTTTTCTGTTACTTAAATACCTATCTAAAAAGCAAAACATAAAATTTAAGATTCAGATTTGAACTTTAGCAAATAACACTTCCACAGTCTGATTCAGCAATTCTCTCTAACAAAGCTGACTCTTCATCAAGTCACAAAACTACAGATGGAGGTTTGAAAATGAATAGACACAAATCACTCGTGTCAAGAGTCATGCACTAAGTAATTCTGTGGTGTTCACCTTTAAACCTTTCTTTTTTCAGTTTCTTACCACTTGTGAAATCATTGATGTCTTCTCCCATCCAAATAGGACAGTAGAAAGAATATTTTCCTCATTTAAATAGATTTAGGCAGATGATAGAAATGCACTGAATGTTGTTTACATTAGGAGTCAGATTGAAATTAAAATGAAGTTCAGCTGCAATTGTAAAGAGTTCAACAACACGAGTTAAAGGAGTAAAGAAAAACTGACATGTATTAAAATTGACAAGCATGTTTTTTTGAAGAATCTGGAACTAATAATAGCAAATTTTTTTTTTATTTATCACAAATACTCATAGGCAAAACCCGTTGTATTTGTATAATGCAGTACTGACACAACATTAAACAAAGGCCAGTATATCTATTCTTCAGGGCATCCTATGTCCTTCATAGGAAATTACGAGCTAGCACACAATACGTAGTAGTACCTCAACGTTCATCACATCAGACCAGAGGAACGATGCCATGCAGCTCTCCAACAAATCACAGCTAAGCAACAGTGTTTAAAATTAGATTTTCCATGAGCAATCCACATAGTCATTTTTTTTCACGTCATGAATCTATTGAAGAGATTTTAATCTCCATTTTAAACTTCACAATTCACAGTCACAAACCATGTCCTCAGTGTTGCCAATTGGAATAACAAAGAAACAGAAGGGTGACAAAAAGACCTTTTTGCAGCTTGGGTCTGTGAGAATTCATGTCCCCTTTTCCTCCCCTCCCAAATTTCCCCTCCTGCGCTCAAAAAAAAATCCCTTTAGGTATCTGTTTGACTGAGTGCAAAAATTATCAAAGCACAAGTAATTCACACCCTTCAGGTTTCAAGCCCAACCGTCAGCTGAAACAGAGAGAGCACTGAGTTCAAGTGCCATCATTTCCCCACATGGCAGATGGGTGAAAAGTTAGAAAGCTGACATGGTGCAGCACTCAATTTGAGATCATTTCTAGAAGCTACAAGGTTTATCTTTCTGTTTCGGGACTGCAAGAGCTGAAAAGCTTCAAAAATCAACTCCCAAGAAAACTCTTGTGCTTGTTGTCACTGATTGTCACCAGAGGACCATGTCCTGTGGGCACCTGCAGTCCTGCCTGACCCTGCCCGAGCCACCCGGGACCTCCCCCACCCTGTCCATGGTCCAGGACTCCATTTTAGTCCAGCCCAAGACCATCAGCCCGGGCTTACTGGGACAAGGGAAGCTGGTGACTGTCCCTGCTGTGGCTTCACTGGGGCAGGGGATCATGGCCCTCGGGGCTGACATGGAATCCTGGGCTGTGGGCATGATGGGGAAGCCCTGGGGGCCAGGCAGCTGGGACCAGGCAGGGACACGGGGGTGGTTCCTGGGCCCTGAGATGGTAGTCCTGAAAAAAAATAGTTATTTGAGCAGTACAGTCACCTACCCATGGCTTTAGAAACAAACAGACTATTTTTTCAGCAATATCCCTGATCCCACGTCTTTTGGCCACTCAACCCTTTTTCTGACTCAGCTGCCCAATTTATAAAATGAGCATAATAGTATCTTCTTTTGAAGAAATTAGACACTCCTGGTCATCGTGTTCTCAAAGCTGTAAATATTACTACATTGCAGAACTATGAATGAGAGGCCAAAAAGAAAATTTCATTTTATTCTGACTTGTTGCACCATTCATCAGAGATGTATTGCAGCTGGAGAAAGAGAAAAAACATTTTGTCGTCTTTCCCTTTTCCTCCTCCCAAAATCAATACATTTACAGGTGCTGTTGAAATATAATTTACATTTTTAACCCCTATCTGAGTCATTTGCAGGAGTTATGATAACACTTCAGCAATCCTCTACTCCCATCCCCATGGAAACCACCATCAAACTGCCAAAAATGGGACAGAATGCTTTAAACTAATCGCTTTTCAATGGAGGAAGGCCTTTTTTTTTCTACAGCCGTTTCCATGGGATCAGAAGCCATTGCTGGTTGCCTAATTGTTTAAGATCTTGTCAAGTGTACAGGCAAGTGCCCAACCTTTTTAAGTGTGACTTTTTTGTTTTAACTAGGCTTCTAAAGCAGAATTTGTGAGCCTGATTTTTCTCCTATCCCACTGGTTGTCAGACACCAAAACCTCATGAACTCAGTAGAATTTCACCTGTTTGTAAACATCATGGTAGAAGTTCCATCATTTAAATTTGGAAGAAAGTTTTCAGTGGGATGAATGAAAGAATGAACCTATATTATTTACATTCCATAAGGTAGCTCAGCACCATTGTGAAAGGAAAACCTCCTGGGCTGCTACTCTCAGCCAGCACAGGAAAAAGCTATGTATCAGGAGATGGAGGCTGAAGACACAAGGATCCAAGAGTCTTCCTTTGTAACTTTCTGTTCTCACCTATGGCACCTTTATATTACTTTCCTAATCTACAAAATTAAGAAAAATTAGAATATCAGCTTTCATTGAGAAGGAACAAGAAGTACTATCAACAGGCAATTCTTCTGGCTGCTGAGAATTCAGAAGGCATATTTTGCTATTTAGTTCCTTGAATAAGTGCTGCAAGGCAAATCACAGGTAATTCTAGTTTTATAGATCAGCACTGTGCTAGGAAATCTCCTTTGGTGTAAACAAGAATTTTCACATGAACAACACCTTCTGAGTCCAGTTTTTGTGTTAATGGTAAAGAGCTAGATTTCAAATCTATTGAATCTGCATGCCCATGAGAATGTATATGATGGGCTATGCCTCTGCTCTGGTCAGAACATCAAGTTCTGCAAAAATTGAATCATTAAACTGCTGAAGGCACAGATTATAATTAATTTGGACAATGAGACTATCCGAACAGAGGAGCATTTAAAAAATCCCAACTATACCTCAGTGTTTTACAAAGAAAATATTTTAGGAAAAGGTATCAGTTATTTGAAGTTGTTTGGATGAAGATGAAGTTATTTGGAATTTACAGTCTTGTACTCAGAATTGACAAAACGAGCATTTGGTAACTTGTGAACAGGTCTGTAGGTATGCAGCAAACTACACAATTTCCCCCTATCGTAAGGTCATACTGTCTTTTATTTCAAATATATGAGAAATAGGACATGGAAGTAATATGTGACTAAGTAAATGTTGAGAAAGAAAAAAAAAAGAGGAAAAAGCATGCTCACCTTCCACCACTGTCACAGAGTTACACTGTGCATGTTCCTAGAAGCATCAAGTAATTACAGACTCAATTTTTCAGGGGTACTACATAACTCTTAGTGAGACCAGCTGTAATCATTAAAAACCTCAGCCATTTGCAGGGATGGAAGGAGGAATGAAACCTAAGTGTATAAAATGTTTCAAGTTTACAAATTTCTGAACTTAATGAGTATGTGACAGTTTTGTTGAACAGAGTTTTAATCTTGTTTAAGGGCCTGTCGTGGTTTTAACCTACTACTACTGAACTACTGAGCAGAAAATTGGTTTGGTTTACCTCAAACCAGGACAGGGCCAAGACCTCCTGAGGAGCAAAATTGGGTAATCAGGTTGAGAACTTTGCTTGGAGCTCCTTGTTTTGAGAGCTTCGTTGGATCCATTAGGCTTTACGATAAGACACTGCTTTCTTCTCTGGGTCTCCTGAAACCTTTGCATTGACCTTAAACTAGCAATTAACTCTGGCATAGGACAGGTGCTATCCACACCTGAGAGACACTGTCATTGGAAACAGCTGATTTTGAAGATGGTTTCCTCAGACAGTTCAGCACATTCTTATTTATCTTGGTGAGTTTAATTGTCCGAGCAGTAACTGAGTAAAAACTCCTCTAACCTTGGAATGTTTGGCAACAAAAATCAAATTGACTTTCCCATTGACTCTTTTATAACAAGCTTTATACAGATTTTGTCTCTAGCAAAAAACTGTTTTAGGAAAGCACTGTTGGGAGCTTTTCAGATAAAAAAAAAAAAAAAAGAAAGCCAAAGAAAGCAAACCGTGCTTTCTTCAAATTGATGTTAAATGTATCTCCAGAAAAGATTGATCATGACCACTGGCTATATCAGGCTCTTTACTTTCTTCTCTCAGGTCTTTTCTGGCTTTTCTTTCAAAGTCCACATACCTTCATTCAGCCTGCTACAAGACTTAAAATACCATGACTCACTCTCTAAAATCTGCTCTTTTTTTCTGGAAAGTACACAGCTGCTGAGAGAAACTTACACTCCTGACTTATACTTCAGCTTGCCTCTGGATATTGTTTGTTTGGCCTGTAAAATACCACATATCCTGGTTCTGATGTACAAACTACACCACAAAAAGCAATGCATTCTGTTTACTCTCACATCTTACCAAGAAAGGAAAAATAGAACAGCATTATGATCCCCGAGTCAGTATTAAAATTAGAGTAAATACTATGATATTTACTTTTCAGTTATTCTATGCTATTCCATATTCTTGGGATTCTGGAAAAATACTGTTATTGATGTAAATTGAAATTTTACTCCAGAACGTAGTATCAAAGGTTTTGCTCTTTATATTTCTTATTATTCATCTGTATCCTCCTAGCAAGAATGCTGGTATTGTTTGCAGAAGTCATTTTTCTGAGTCTCATCACTATGGGTCTTGATATTGTTTTTATTAGTAAGTAATCATTATGTATCAGGATCTTGCTCATTCGTTCCATCTAGGAGATAATTCCTGTCCTCAGATGCCATTGGTTTGAATAGGAGTCTCCCTCATACATCCAGTCTTCTGTTCTTCCTGTTTGTGGGGTTTTGTTTTGTTTTAGTACTTGGGGGGAAAAAAAAAAAAAGAAAGAAAACAAAGAAAAAAAAAGATAAAATAAAAAAAAACACAGTGGAAAAATAAAATGCATGTACATAATGATAGACTCTGTCTGTGTCCCCCTCCCCGAAACTGGGTTATTTTGGGTCACATTTCATTTTCACATCAAGAAAAAACTGGATGAATAGTGAATGGGAAAGTATCATTATAATTGGAATCCTGCTGGTTTATGCAGGCCTGCACATCTGGAATAGGGTGGGAAAAGCGAAACAGAAGAGTGGGAAAGGCTGGATTCATCTCTCTAGACAAAACCAGGGAGTCTGGAAAGCACATGTAGTCTGGTTTCTTAAGTTACAGCGAAAGTTAGCACTCAGAAAATAAAATGTTTAGCAATAAACCCTTCCTCCCCACTTATCTCATGTTCAGTAGTGCTCTTGTTCTCTCTTTAAAGCTGTACCTCAGCCACCTCCATTAGTTACTTTCTACGAATGTGTGGGCTGCTCTTCTCTGCAGGCCACAGCAAAGGCTTCACCGAGGTGGCAAAGTGATTCTTCTCCAGCCATCCTTCTGGTTACAGATTAACAGGAACAACCCTGGTACCGTATAGCAAGTTAGACAGGCAAACACACTCATTCATGTGACTGATAAAACGTGTTTGCTTTGTGTTAAAGAATCTATAAAGGTCTTTTCTAACACTGCTATTGAAAAAGTCATGGAGGTTTCATTAGTGGCAAATTACTTCAGTGCCTTATCTGGGTCACTATGGTGTTACACACATGAGTCCGCACCCAGCGGCCTTTCCAGCTCTTTGGAGGCTTCGTCTTGGACTTCAGCTGAGCCCCCAGGCAGGGAAAGAGCAGAGGCACGGCCAGTCTCCCTAACTTACATGGATCTCACAGATCCCACCCAATCTCACAAAGGAGAGGGGTGGCACATTGATGCAGGTCTGCAGTCACTCCACAGAGAGCATGAAAGGCCTTCTCATTACCACCTCTCCAAAGAGCTCCAAAGCCTGCAGCCAAGCCATTTGTACACTAAAGTCTGACGAGAGACAATACAAGCCGTTTGCTAGATATATGCTACAGGAAGAAACCACGAGCCTACATTAGTATTCAAAGACAGTGACAGTGTGGTGATGTACACTGTCAGGAAGTATCACATAACCCAAGCACTATTATTTTTATTACCATTATTTTGTCATCTCCATCTTATTTAGCTCTCCACTTATACTTCCCAATCCATCATACAGCATAATTACATTCAATGAATGAGCTCTCAAGTTACATTACAAAAAGAAACTCATTCTTAGAAGTTTCTCAACTGAGTCGTAAGCAATTAAAAAACATCTCTGAGTGCTTTGTTTAATTTTCTTGAACAGGAGAAGTCTTAGAAGTAGGTAGAAGTAATTTCCTTTGCGGAAGGGCCATGAATTCATATTATGGCATATGAATAATGCATTGTTCCATTTAAAACATCTGAAGAGCCAGCACAGTCTGCTGAAAGCTGGACCTACTGGCAATATAAAGCAGGGGACTGAAGTTCTGCAAATAAGTCAAACACAAGTAATACAACGCTGAGGAACCCTGGTGTTGGTTCATCTGTCAGATACAGGGGACCTATAGAAGAGGTGACCTCACCTTATTCCAAGCACAAACTGAGCTGGAGAGATGTTTAAAAAAGTAACTTAATAGAACTAGTCTATTATGTGTAAAGTTATTTGTGTCTCTCAGCCACCTGACCATGAGCAAGGTTCAGATATTTCCCATTGAGAATAGAGATCTGGTGAAAAAAAATACTTCCCTCAGTACTAGTGTCACTGAAGCAGCATATTCATCACAGTCAGCACTGCAAGATTTTATAACTAGCCCTTCCTAACTCATTTTATAACTAACAATGAACCCATTTTATATCAAACACTTTCAGATCTTAGAACAGAGAATGCATCAGGTGTATTACTTCTGCCTCTGCAATTCTGACTGCGTAGCTTTACCACCCTTAATGTTACTTTGTCTTTGTTGGGCTAAGTAATCCCTGGTTTACAGGCTCACCTTAAATATGCAGCCAGGAAACTGGTGTGGAGATGTGGTTAGGACTGCAACTGGGTTTGAGATCTTCTCTTATTTCTGAGAAACAGTGTACTTGTTAATAAAAAAAATAGAGCTATAAAAGCAAAATCTTTGTTCCAAATTAATGTTTGCATAATCAAGACTGACTCTCTGGTATTTTTCTGCTCTGGCTAATCTCAGTGCCTTCTGCTGAAAATATAAAGTGATTCTCCATGATTTCTATTGGCTTTCTGGACAAAAGGTTCTTTGTGCACTGCAGGATCAAAACATTGCATACAGTAAATATTTGATCTGAAGGTGTGCTACTGATAGGTTTGTACACACTATCATTATTTTACATTGTTCACATTGCTGGCTTGCATCCCACTTTGTGGCACGGTAAAGTAAATGACTTTTCAGAAAGCTGCTGAGCAGGAATGAATCTGCTACATAATATATTAATTGCAACAGAAGATTGCCACTTTAGACAATGAAAATATTATTTTTAATAGCTGGGAGAATGTAGGTTTCTTCGAATACTCGAAGAAAAATAGCCTGTAATGACTCACAGGCTATTTTTGAATACTAGAATACCATTCCTAATTTACTTCAGCTCCACCTAGAAAGGCCAATATATATAAACACGACCGCTTCTGCAAACAAAAGAAGAAATTCTACCACACTTGTAGTGGAGCTCATCTCATTTAGCATTAACTCACTAAAATGTGAACAAAATTTAAGTTAGTCCACTAGATATTCCTATAATGGGATGGACAGCTTTGATAGAACACGTATTGCTTGCCTTAATTTTGGAGTAGCCAAAGCAACTTGTTTAGGTAGGTGCAACTTTTTGACAGCTAACCTATACGAGATTAATTCCTTACTGGCATTTGTGTTTCACTGCTAAATACCCTACTACATCTGGAGTACATTACCATCGTGAATGAGAGAAAGAGACGGAAGATGGGCCTTTGTTAAAGAGGAATTTATTTCATGGTGTAAGAAAAAAAAAATTAAGTTACTTCTGCCACCATTACTGGCCTTAATCCTTCTTTATCAAATCAATAGCCCTATTGATATATCAGTAATACCAGCTGAAGAGTTAGGTAAACAAAGCTGGCACATTTGTCAGCATGATATAACCCTATTTTTTTTCAAGTACCATGTGAATGTGATTCCTATCTTCTTCCAGTTAAATGCCAAAAACAATGCCAAAGATTTCAAAACCTTATACTCTCACTCTTGACTTGAATATATATACCCAAGTTTGTACACGGTGAATAAAAGCTGAGCCATGTGCATTAGATTATCTAAAGATTCAAACAAAAAACATACTTGAATTTCTAGCATGGATTTAGCTCAGAGAATTCCTAATAGATATCTTGGAATAATGTTGTGCTATTTATTCTCCTCTTGTATTTTTTTACAACTTCATTTCTGAATATAATACAGCATTTCTAAGAATATGAAAGTCTTTTCCTCTATGACTTTTGCAGACACAAAAAAAAATAATGGTTATTCTTCAGTATTAACCACTTAAATGAGATGATGGGAACTTCCAGTTGCCAGTCCAATGTATGTCTGAAAACTAATGTGCCCCATGTGGCCCTTAATTCACTCTTATTGCCCTGGTAACTTAGCAGAACCTTCTTTGAATATGAACAAAAGACATCATCCTTAAGGACACAAACCTAAAAGCACTAAAATGGAACCAAAAATTGGACCAATAAATATTGTCTTCTATATTTCACCTAACAATCAGGGGATTTTTTTCACTTCTATTTGGCGACTTTTTCTGGAGAGGAAGGGCAGGAAAGAGGAAAGGCACAGAAAGGGTAGGTGGTTTGTGGTTTTATTATGAGTTTTGGAATGGAGAGTTTGGAGCTAAGTTGTCATCTGTTTTGTCAATAACAAGCATAATTAACAAAATTGTTATAACTGGCTAGAATTCTCCCATCAAAGCTGAAATAATTTCTAAGGGATGTATGAGTCCACTAAAGAAACTACATGGTAAAGTTCTGTGGTGTAAGTTGTAATGGGATCAGAGGATACTTTAGGTCAGAAAGTACCTGAGGATATCTCTAGTCCAACTTCCTGCTCAAAGCAGGCTCAGCCATGAGGTCAGACCAGAACACTCAGGGCTGTGATCAACTGGGTCTTGAAAACTTCCAAGTACAGAGACCACACAACCCCTCTGGACGCTTGCTCCACTGCCTGAGTGCCCTCATGGGAAAATATTTCTCCATACGAACAGTTTTCTTCTCTTTTCTGTCTCTTCGGTCTTACCTTACCACCATGTGCTGCTGTGCACAGCCTCGCATCACCTTCTCAATAACTTTCCAACAGACTCTGAGGGGCTGCTCTTGGTCCACCCTTAAAGCTGCCTCCACCCCAGGCTGAACACCTGTTATTTATTTGCAGCAAATCCATGATATGTAATACAAATCATCATCAATCCTCCCGCATCCAGCCCACACAGAGCTTCGGCTGACATTGCCCCTAAGAGTGTCAGTTAAGGAAAAGGCTTACCACTGGCAGGTGGTCCAGTCATTCTGCTTTCCTCAGATTGCACAAACCAAAAAAATTACTCTAATTCCTATTTTCACTTTCTTCATTGCAGCCTCCAGCAGCACCTCAGGCGTGCTGTGAGGATCAATGACTTTCTTGTGCTGCATAAAAACAGGCCACAACTATGAGCCATTATTACAGCTATAACAGTAGTGAATTGATTGTACATCACAAACTGTTGAGGATCAGATTGCATTGCAGCGTCCCAATACCAAGAATATGCACCCAGTAAGAGAAAAGGTAACACGAAAAGTCTGCTCCAGATCAGATAGGTACGTTACGCATGCAAAACCAATCTTTTACTATGAGTGTAGTGTAATGCACGATTTCGCACCTTTCTAACCACCTCTAGAGAGACCTCAAAGATCTAAAAACTTTGAGATCCTTTGGGGGATGTGAGGAAAGTAATGATGAGTTTTCTAGTAAGTACATTTTTTTTCTAGTCTGTTGTACAAGGTCATAGCATATATTATAATAGTAATGGTCACAATGAACGCTTTTTGACTTGTGCCACCACAACATCAGCCTGCTACCCTTAGGTATCCAGCTCCCTGTTAAACCAGACACAGAAGGCTTCTGCAGGGAGGCAGAAAAGGCACTGTCTTGCATCTTGTTCCCCCACCTGGTTCAGAAATATGGTAGCAAGCAGCTAGGGATACAGTCACTTCTGAATTTGCAAAAGCCTTTTTTTCTACCTGGAATATTTGATTGTGATTCAAGATAAACAAAATATGGATACACTCATGCACATAAGCACAAAGCAACAGTGAAACAAAAGTAGATTGCATTCTGCGAAAAAGGCACTGGTCTGAAATTTCAGTTTAACTCCACATTTCACACTTTTTAGCCTACATCTTGATCCTTTGTAAATCATTCAGTCTCTCTATGCATTTGATTCTTACCCACCAAATTGACTTTAAAATATCTGTTTTCCTGTGCACTATTTGTTTGCCATTGTTATTTTAAACTGTCAGCCCTTTGGGGAAAGTATCATCGCTTTCTCCTTGTTAGGAGTTACATAGTTTTCAAGAGTAAATCCAGTTCAAGTAGATGTTAATTTGGAAGGACCTCAGATCCTAAACTTAGGCAGGATAACTGCAATGCACTCAGCAGAAACCAACTGCCTGAGTTTCCATCCTGTTTTTGGGCAGGGTCTTTAGTCTGTTCCAGACAACACTTCTCACTCTCCGCAACACTCAGCTTTAAACTCATACCTACATGAGCTGCAGTTACAGTTTAATTGGTGCTTTAGGCAATAAAGTTACACGAGGTCACAGTGCACATTATACCTGAAGCAATATGGAAACCTGAAGATGAATGTGGAAACACAGGTTACAAACACTGTAGCAACGGCATAAATTATCTGGTAAGATTAACTCTATGTTTATAGTCTGTCAACATTCCACTGGTCACTTAACAAGAAAGGACAATTTAAGAATGGTGTTGGCATTCGCAAAGCCATTTGTAGTTCTGGCCACATTTTTTATTGGAGCTATGAAATAAAGTTACTCAGCAGCAATACTTCAAGAGAACACAATGAACAAATAAGGTGGCAAGAGCAACATGTTTTGGTGAAACATAACTTTTAACGCTCTTTTGGTAGTCTGAGCGCACATAAGGAAAACAGAACTTAGCCAAGAAAGCAATTAAAGCTTCAAGCCAAATTCTCTGTGGGTATAAATCAGTTGCCCTATTTTATACAAGGTGAAGAGCTGGCCCTGAAATGAATTTACCCTGCTGCTATGTTATCAAAGAGCTTCTATTCCCCTCTCTTGCTCACCACCGCTTGAAAGGAAGCATCCCATGAAGTATATGCCAGAATCCACACGATATATCTCATTGCATTTCCTCATCATATCCCCTCTACTGATGACCTCTGGACCCCTCCTTTCAAATCCTCTGTGTTCTGATACCCCCACAGCACAAACATGGTTACCTATTTCCTACAGAAATAAACTTTTCTCAGTAACCATGGTCATAGTTTATCCAGTCAGGAAAACACACAAAACAACTGTCCATTGTGAAAAAAATGAAAACGCTGCTGTTCCCACTCAGTGACCCCATCCCCACTGACACCGGAGCGGCAATTTTTCTTATCTGAGGAAACATGACCACATGGGAGAAGATTACGCGCTGGAATATTGCAGTCACATTGAGCAATGTCTTTCTTTTTCCTCTTCTGTAATCACAGTACTGAAGGATAGATTTGACAGGATTTTATTGACACAGACTTTTTATAGATCCAGTTAAAAGGTCCCCAGACACTCATTCAGCTTCCTGTACATATAGTACAAAAGCACTGCAGAATCATTGTTAGTGAAAATATATTTTCCTGTGAATAGGCAGGGGAGAAGAGAGGGGAATTCCAAAAAACCTTAACAGACATCACTTCAGTATGGCACACTACCTGTGTTAGTTTGCCATAACTAACCAGAAATACTTTCTCTTATCATTAAGGGAATTGTCAGACATGGCCTCAGTTCTTAGCCTTAATCTATCTGATCTTGGCATATGTCTCCTTCACCTCATTTCCCTATCTCAACAATAAAGACTGGTTCCTTCACTTCATCTGTCTTGTCAAATTAGACATGTACACTAACCCTTTCACCCTATGTAATGTGGTTGGAATAATGTAAGAGAGCCCTAAAAGCCTCCTATCCAGCCACAAAAAGATTCCTGCAGCGAAACACAGAAGCCACAAAGCTACTCACAGAAGTAACATACTACATCACATAATAGCCTGATCTCAGTTGAATTTCCAGAAATACACACACTAATTAGATCTTTAATTTTATGTGCTTTGAGATCTTTAGCTGAAGAATTCAGCCAGCTATCACAGGAATAGCACCAATACTTGTTAAAGTTGGAAAATTATTTCTTTCTTAGCCTCTTAGTTTCACACATTTATCCACTTTTGAAGCTCTTTTTTTTATGCTTAAGGGTAAAAACCAAACAAAACACAACACCAGTACATCTTGCTAAAATAGGAGCAAATTCCCAACAGCTTTTGTGCTATGGAACAGAGGAAACAAATATACACACACACTTTTCCCATTGTAATTAAATTCTAACCATACTTGTTTTTGAATAGGGCAACAGCAAAAACAGCTGAAGTTTGAAATATGACACTCAGCACACGTATTGTCCTTAATAAGAAGTACATGGTGTGCTGTGTTTGAGGAAGACATGGGTTTTCCTTTTTTCTTCAGTACTAATTGGCTGGAAAAAAAAAAAATCCCTTCCCATTTTAACAGAGACTAATAAAGCTGTGCCTTTTTGACATCACAACAGTTCTCTCTGCCCATACTGACAAACTCATTGGATGCTGAAAAGATTTGTGAGGGAAATGTTCATAAAATGATAACATCATACTGTTTGATAGAAACCTGAGTGAAACCACCTAAAAGTGGTCACTGATCTGTAATACAGACCAAAGACTGGCTTTGGCAGCTCAGACTTAACTCAGCCTAAATCTCAGATGAAGTCAAAACACCCACTTCTGGAAAAAAATTGCGATCATCTGTGTACTTCACTGTGCCCTGAATTGCCTTTGCACCCAGCTGGAGGCCTTTGCTTCCCCATCTGCAGTCACGAAAGATTTGGAAGCGATGTTTCTGGATGTCTCTCTTCCTTTGTAAGTTCGAGGCCGTTTTCCTACTATTCTGTGTGGAGAAAGAAATGCTGTTTTTCACTGGATACTGCTGCTACCAACTTCAACTACCGACAGAGAACAACAAAAAGTAGACAATGACCACCTCTAGAGTACTTCTAGCCTTTAACCTATTTATAGCCACATATATGCCTTCATCTCTGTGACCAGTATAAGCTGTAGTGTACAAAGTCTGATACATCTCACTGCAAGAGTGATCCCAGGGGAATTCATTTTCCTTTGGACCAAGAATTTGGATCAAAGGAACATGGCTATATGGGCCATTTATGTGCAGTATATGCCATGTGGACCATCAGGATCCCAGGCCATTATCAGATGAAACTACAGGCACTGAAGGTTACATGCAAGATAGCAAGCCATAACAATGTCATACCTTAAATGATTTGGAGCTCAGTTATGCATAATCCAGGAACATAGTCGTATAAATTTCACAATTTATGGGCACCTGCATGAAGCAGGCTCGTATGGCAGATATCCATGTAGCACCATAGTGAAACCTTAGCAGCTCGTGGTCTTTCACTCCCAGATCTTAGCTGGTTAAGTTTTCAGTTTAGCAGATTCAAAAGATTACTAATACTGATAATTTAATATTGCAACAAGCCAAAATCCAGGTTCTAACCACAAAAACAGACACCTCGTGCGTGCTGTCCTAGCTTTCCAGCTCAAATAAATGTCTGTGACTGCCCACACAGGACACATGAGTAAGACACTGGCACTGAAGTGAGTACTGAAAGATCAGTTATCAGGGTTTGCAAGCTTTTCTCAGCAGCAAGGAAGGCAGCCATAATTTTCCATTTCTGCAGGATTTCAGCAGAAAAAAACCTCTCTAACTTCATGAAGAAGTGATAGCTTTTCAGCCTTACACAATATGTCGTGTATATCATTATAGTAGTGCTGCCTGAATACAATCAAAAAATGTAGAGATCATAGAACCATAGAATGGTTAGAGTTGAAGGGACCTTAAAGGCAGGTCAAGAGGCTACAGACATAAGGTGGAACACATGAAGTTCCATCTGAACATGCAGAAAAAATTTACTTTGAGGGTGACAGACTCCTGGAACAGGCTGCCCAGAGAGGTTGTGGAGTCTCCTTCTCCGGAGCTATTAAAATCCACCTGGATGCATTCCTATCCAGCCTGTTCTAGGTGAACATGCTTTGGTGGGGCAGGAGCGGGAGGCGGCAGGGGTTCAGAGTTGGAGTAGATAATCTCTGAAGGTCCCTTCCATCCACTACAATTGATTCTGTGAAGTGCCACAACTATCAGTTGACATCTTGATTTTTGCCAGGAAAATGTACACTCCACCATGATCCTACGGGTTGTAGCTGCACCAGGGATATAGAGGAACAGAGTAGGCAAGGTCATCAAGGAGAAAGATGTAGCCTACTTATTTCTGTCATCTCTACAAGGCCAGCCAGAAGGGATGTCTCCTCTATGCAGCTTTACATAGCTACAAACAAGTTAATGAAGGCCAGACACCCTGCATTCTACCCCATCTGTCCTCATTGAAAGATACAGAAAGAGCAGAACTGTTTTGCAATGGCTCACAAATTGATGGAGAAAAACACTCTCCTGCTAACAGGAAACCTTAACAGAACTATAATATAGAGTAGAGCCGTGCATTCTTTCAGTTCCCCTGGAACAGATGGGGTAAGCCAGGTATGCCACTCCTGGCCTTAACATATCACTGTTTTGCTGATAGTTTAGGTAACTGTCTTTTATAGCTTTACATACTTCTCAATAGGCTCCAACCCTTGACTTCATGATATCAAGTCTTGTCCGTAGACAGTTAAAACTCAGGAATCGATAGGTTCTTTTGCTGTGACAAATGTATGGTCAATGCTATGAACATAGGGCTTACCACCATAGCAGATACAGAGTAGGCTCTCATGCATGTATTTCAGTATTCTCAGTAATTATTCCAGCCTTGAAACACAGAAGCAAACTTTAATAGCTAAATCTTTATATTTTCCCCCTTCATGTTCACCTGACGTGGTTAAAATGTAGAGTATGATAGATCCATAACTATGTTTTTATCCCCCATTGGCAGAAATCCTAATTTTCTGCAGACATGGAGAGACACATAAGTGTTACCAAATGATAAGAAAGATCCTCTAATTCTCAGGTATACTCCTGAGCTGATGACGTACCTCTGTAACACAGACTGAAAGCACGGAAGTCTCAATCCTAAAGTACTGCATAAACTGCAGAAGGCATTAGTCTTGTCTCTGCATGGTTTTCCTCTTGTACCTACCTTGGAAATAAATATCAGGCTGCAGAGGAAATCAGTCACACTAATCAACTCTAAACTCATAAAGAAAAGGAACACTTCTTCCACCTAGTACTAATGAAGCTCAGATTCAGACATGTCTCAGTACCAAGCCCTTGCTGCAGCACCAAGCCTCTTCAGTTCAGGAGCTGGAACTATGTCTTGCTTTTAATACCAAAAATTCCCATCACTTTATACATAGGTCCTTACATACATACAGCAGATTTCTCAAGCCATGGACTCACCTGGGCTTTTGCAAATCAGCATGGCATTGTATCTGTTTAAAATATAATACTCCCTCATTGCTGAAAGAGCACATTGGTCATAAGGTCATCTTGATAATTCTGAATGAAAAGTTCTTAGAAAGAGATATTTAAAGACTAATAAAGCTCTGGTGCTTCTTCTTGAAGTTAGCAGGGGATGAGGATGTTCATCTCTTCACAGATTTCCCCTTATTGTACAGACACTAAAAGAACAAAAGTGTGTTCACTAAATGATTGTAAAACTTCATTGTTCCTTGCAGAGTTTTAGCATAGTTTTCACAGAGGGGGATTGAGGGGAAGGTTGTTAGGTTTTGGCTGGAAAACCATATTTCAGAACAATGCTAATCAAACTACTAATGACTATCTCATGGCTAAGTGTTGCCAGCATTGTTCTTTGAAAAAAAAAAAAGAAAAAAAAAAGTACCATCATTGTTCAGAGGCACTAAACTAGAATTCTTTTGGCTACAATTCTCAGTGGAACATGTTCATACATAACACCATTCCAATGGAGAGGGCCTAATGCTCTTGATGTTCATCTGAACATTATCAGTGTCTCCACACAGTTTTTGGCAATGCTGCTTTTTGCCAGCCTTCCTTCCTTCCTCTCAAGCAAATAGGACAGACTACAAGAACAACTTCTCAGTTATAGCTAAATGAACAACAGGTCAGCTCTAAGTATAATAACTATAAGCTCTAAGAATAATAATATAATAAGACATTTCTAAACACAGAAAAGATTATGTTTCATGAATAAGCTGCTTTAAATGCTATTTAAACAAACTTATCCACCACTAATACTAATGTTGATACTGCCCTGGATTTATAATGCATTTTCAAAGGTCATTAATATTGCAATCATCAGACCTCCAGCATTTCTTCTCTGAAAGGAGAGGATTTATTTTTCTTATATTTGGTCCGATAGTATCAAAGAGAAACATTTCAAATTTTTTTTCTGCAAACACTTTTGACTCTCTGTTCTAACTCAAGACAAAAATAAACTACATATATTCTGAAACCTCAAACATCCCACCAGGCAGGAACTCAGCTTTTTAAGCAATCTTCCTCTGCTGCAAAGACAATGTATTTTAAAGATTGCTAGGAAGATTTCTAAATGCAGGTTAGCTTGTGCTACCAGAACACACTTGTTGTTATGGGAAGAGAACACCAAATACAAAGCACTTTTTTCCATGTGCACCCTTTTCTCCATTTCAAGATATGGCAAATGCTTGTACTCTCACCACTATACTGACAGCATAATTTCATTCTGGGACATATTCATCCTACCAATATCATCACTGAGCATCAGAGCTGGGCTCTGCTTTATTTGCTCCAGCTATAAAGTAAGCAAACATTATTTCTCCTAGGTGGTTGGTTGCAACATCCAAAAATTATTTCTCCAAAACATCCAAACATTATTTCTCCTAGGAGGAGGTTGCAACATCCAAATA
>VZTM01015757.1:1492-15721 GCA_013400555.1 Jacana jacana | reverse complement strand
TCCCTTGCCTGCGTGGCATATTCAGCTTGGTTAAAACTGGAAGAGGTGAACCAGAGGGGACTCACAGAGAAGAGACAACTCATCTCATCCAACTACATTTTCCTTCCATCTTTCCCCTTCTTGTGGCATTTGATTAAAGATGGACTGTTGATCAGAGCCACTAGAAGTACAGCTATAAACTTTCTGGCAGTATTAGCCATTAACCTTTTTACAGGAAGTGTCTGAACTCCCGGGGTCTGGTTCTTCTGTGTGGATTGGTAGTAAGCCTGAACAGCATTGACATGTTTGAACCAGTGTGGAAGAGAACAAGGTTTACTGCTTTCTAGTAGTAGCCTTCTGACACGACAGCAGAGAGAAATTCTCAAGATGTCACGTTGAGAGTAAAAAAAAAACCAGAAAAAAACCCCACAGAGAGGGGAAACTGAGCAAGAAAGCATGCTACTTAAGGGACTTTCTGTTTCAAATGCAGGATGTTCTCAAATACTCAGACAGATAATTAAAAGATTTTGGTCCAGTGGGTGCTGAGTGTATTTGAAAATTTGGGCCAGATTGCACTTTTTCTCCCTGCAGTGTGAATTGGGTGCTACAGAGTGTAAATATGAAATGAGAGACACTGGAGCCATGACCACTGAGAACAATCACAGGGGTTTTTTTTTAGATCAGCCACTTTAAATAAATTACTCATTAATTCCTTGAGTTAGGTTATAATGCAATCCTCTCTGTATTATAGGTAACCCTGATAATAGTCCTGCTTACAAGCACTGCCACTGTTTCTAGCTTTGGGGGCTTTGCCATCAGTCTCCTGACATATGGAGCTTTCCTTGAATCCTCAACTCCTGGACATGAGGAACTTTTTAACAAGAATTTTAATTCCAAAACAAAGGAAAATTCTTAATGCTCAAAATACAGCTGAAAGAAACCAAATACGTGGAAAGAACAAACATCTCTCTTATTGATATTATCATATCATATATGATGTGATAATATCATAGTTCTAAAATGCTATATAAGCTCTCGGTGTTATTATAATGTGCCACACTCTGCATAAAGTATACCTCTGCAATATTACCCCTCGGTTGTTCAAGGCTATCATAAATGATTACTCAAGATAATTTATTACTGATACATCTTTACAATAGGCAATGTTAATTATTAGAAGCATTATTAGCTTTTCAATGTTTTAAGCTGTTTTGTTCCTTGCTGGACTTTGCTTAAAGCAGATATTGATCCTAAATTTGTCACTATCTTTTTCAAATTCAAATCCAGTTCCTGTTCCTACTAATTGTCTCTACTTCTTCATTATTTACTTTTCAAAGTGCTGTAAAAATATATAAAGCTGTCCCAAAAACGTTTTCTGATGAAAACTAAAGAAAACGAAAACTTTGATTATATTTTATGGGGCAAAAAATGTACTTACATCAGTCTTTAGACAAAATCCTTAAGTTAAGGATCTGCTCTTATTGTCAGCCTATCCCTGTTGCTCGTGTATGATAGATCTGGCACTTTATCTGGTTTACTTGGCAAGGAAACATAGTATCTCCTGTAATAATCATCTGATATCAACCAATCTGGTTTTAGTGTTGGATATTGCTCTCCAAGACAACTTTTGTCATTTACTTTGTTACCAAGATAATTCTAACCATAATTCTTGTGCCCTATGCACAATAGTTTTTCCCATCTCAATGTTTTTATCCTTGCAGCCTCTGCGTGGAAGATCACAGGTACCGAGGTCTACTTAGAAGAGCTTCTGTGACCATCCTCATTTGCTGTCAGATCACATAACTGAGGTGATACAGATGAACTGTGTGTGTTCCTATCCTGACAGTGGAAAGCAAAATTTCTTGGGTTAACACAGTTGTGGGAAATGATGGCACTGAATCGGTGCCAACCCCTGAAACTTTGCCCGTTTGATTCCTGAAACCATCTAGAAGCACAAGATGTCAACCACAGCAAACACTTAACGGCAGTTACCAAAGGTGTTTATGTGTAATAGGTGTAACCTACTCCTGTGAGATATCTATGTCCCTTTGGGTTCTCCCTCCCTGTCCCCCTAACCCCCAAAAAGGAAGAGATGTTTTGAAATAAACTCAGCCCATTACACATTACAATATGGACACTGGAAAGGGAGAAAATAGTCTCTTGATATTGATTTTCTCGTAAGGAATGGAGCAATTTGGAAAGTCTGAAGTCTACTTACTGTGAATGCAGAGTGTGAAAAGAAATGGCCTTGAACTATTTTTCGAGGTCTATTACCTATCTTCTTCTTCTTCTCCACTTAGTTTTCTCAATGGAAAAAGGGGTTAGACAGTAATCTTTACCTGCAAGACCCATTGTGAGGATTAATTAGATATTATTCCTACAAAATTGTAAAGTTCTAAAATGCTATATAAGCTCTCAGTGTTATTATAACGTGCCACACTCTGCATAAAGTATACCATTGCAATATTACCCCTTGGTTGTTCAAGACTACAGAACTGCTGCTTCTAATTGAGTTAATGGCTTCATAGGTTGGTAATTTAATAAAACAGACTGCTTAAACCAGCAAGGTTTTGATTAAATGGGGTGTGTGCAAAGGGGAATTTATATTTGTTAGAGGCTCCATAAATCCAAGGTATCAAGGCACAGATAATGCCGGTATAATAGTCAATTATAGAGGGAGGAAGGAAGGACAGAGCTGGAAGCCATCTTGGACACTGATGTCATGTACCGCTGTAGTCAGGTATTTGGGGCTGGTCTCAGGAGTATGCACAAGTAAGTGACGACGTGCACATACAGATGAGACGCTTCACTTCTCCCTCTGCTCCCAGTGATTTTTTAGGGACAAGGAGGCTATGTCCAAGGTTACCATGTCCCTTGCCTGACTTCACAGAGAAACTCAGTTGTTTCTTTCCAGCTGGCCTTAATCCTTAGTTTAGCTCAGGCAGTGGAAGGAAAATTGGAAATTTTGGGAGAGATCCTATTTGTTTAATGCAAAGATTTATCTTGTGCTTAAATCCTGGTTGTCTCATGATATGCCTTCCTGAAGCAAGCACCTGGCCTTCCCCACTCAGGGAAACAGGCTGCTTGGCCACCTCCAGAGGGAGCTCTTGGCTGCCTAAATTTAGACAACTAAATTATGCAGACCCAATTTCCTAGATGGAGAAATTAAGGATTTACTCTGGGAAGCCTGCTTCATTAGGTACTTAAAATGTACTCGAAAGTTAGTTACTTCAGTACACAGACTGGATCGCACCTTTGACTCCAGCATTGCCTGTCTGCAGTGATTTTGGACTGTGGGAGCTGCTCTGGGAACTTCCACTGCATGCTGGAGTCAGTATGAAAAAATCTGCCCTGAACTTGGAAAAGCAAGGGAATTAATCCCTCCATCTTGACACTTTTCTGAGCTGTACATGCCAGTTCACAGCTGCTTCTGTACCACGGGTCAGCACCACTGAGAGTTAAAATTTTGTTCTTGCATCATCTATCAAGAATTCCAAGTCAGGCAAATCTGAAACCAAAGCAAACCTTTCTTTTGCCCATTTCACCCTGAAAAACAAAGTAAGCCAGATACAGCTAGCCTGGCTATTTTGTATATAATAGACCAGCACCCACAAAGCTAATGAGAAGCTTTTACAGCTGTTTGTTGAGCACTGATAGATAATCAGGAACAGGTCCAAGCTGCAAAGTTTCATCTGTCAAAAGCTGAGCAGAAACTTTCCATAACAGGAAAACAGCCACAAAATCCAGACCCTGACATGAATACAACCAGTTTAGGAGGGCATATGGTGTTTGTGCTACTGGCTGGGATTATATCTCATTCAGAAATCTGGCTCAATTAAGCAGTTACTCGCTCACATCTTTATCTGACCCAGCCAAACTCACCAGCCCAGACATCTGCACTTCTACAAGGCTTCATTCATACATAGGAAGCTGTGGGGGGTTCTTCAGAGATGGAGATGCCTGACCCTGCAGGTCCAACTAGACAATGGGGACCTGAGGCCAGGCATGAGCCCTGAGCAGGCTTTCCAGCAGGGTGACCAGCATTTTGTTGCTCTAAAGGAGCTGATGTCAGCGCTGCCACTTTGGAGAGGAAGAGCTGGCTCAGCAGAAACAAAAACTAATAGGAGAGTGGGGAGTCTGACATCAAAACTGGATGATTTTCCTTCTCCCTAAATATTTTACTCCAGTTCAATGACAGATTATTGGTCCTGGTATTTGTTAGTCTTTATCCTACCTTATGGCAATGGGACAGGTTTCTTTGCAAAAATTGTCTGCCTCGGCCTTAAAATCTGTGAACTTTGCCAAAGTTTACTTGAGGTTCCAGGTAATGTGCTCCTTTCCCACAAGAATCTTACTAGAACATCATCAGAAATATTGTTTCAATTAACATTAATTTCATGCCAGACCAAAATGCCCCTCTCCCCACTGTGACAAGCTCCATTGAGCCAGTGCTGGACAAAGGGAATTCAAAATTCAGCTCCTTCATGTAAGATGGTGTATGCGTGTGTGTGTGTGCTTTAACTAAATCATTTATGGTCAATAATGCCAGGTTATTATAGGTCAATAACTTTCAATTATTCACTAGCCTTGCTGTGCTCCCACTGTCAGGCGGCACACCGGCATGTCGGCTCTCGAGAAGCAAAAAGCTTATGATGGGAGCTTTGGAAAAGCAAGCACGAACACAGCTTGAGCAGAGAAAAAGAAAACAGAGGAGGGAGAGAGTGTGAAAAGTTCTAGTTGCTCTCAGGAGTACCATGGAGAACGTGAGTGTGACACAGTCTTTCTTTCTCATACATGCGTGCACACTCAGCCCCAAAATTCATTATTCCTGTGCTCCCAGAAGGTCAGATGTGAGGCAGTCCAGATCCCAGGGCTGCGTGACCACAGAGCTGGTTGTGAATGAACATTACCTCTCAATAAAGTCTACAAGCTTGCGCTTAATGCCACAGTAGCCTGCGGGTTGTCTAAGCTTTGTGGTGGACAGTTAAGGTTCACAGCTGCCTGCCTTCTACTGGGTACCCAAGGGAGGATGAGTATCAGGTTTTGTTGTTTTTTTTTTTCAAATCAGGGTGCAAATATCATTAAAGAAACAAAAATGAAGAAATCAAGTATTGCAGAACAACATGAAAATTATATTTACCCCCATCACTTGTGTACTGGCACTAATGCTCTGCCCTGTGTCTCATGAGTAAAAGTACTCAGGAGCCTCCAAAGGCAGGTGTGTATAAATAACTGTCTGTCCCTGTGGAGACTGTAGGAGCCAAAAGCCAGCTTTGTGGTCTGGCAGTGACTCATTTTGCTCCTGCAGAGGGTCTGAGCCTTCTGCTCCTGTTTTGAGATGACAAGACAGGATGCAGGAGTTGAGGGATGGACTCAGCTTTTGTAAAGGGCAACCAGTAGAAAATGAGCTTCTGTGCTGAAAGTGGAAACAGAGAATAAGTCAAGGCCTGGGAGGGGAAACAGGAAAGAATGATTTGTTTGTTTGTTTGTTTGTTTGTTTGTTTGAAAATGAGGTATCTAAGCTATCTGCCTAGAAGCCTTTTTGGCTCTTCGCTGAGCAGTGTGTTGACCCTATTTCCACCTAACACTGAGAAAGTGCCTCCTGTATGAGGCAGAGCTAACAGCTCTGTACTGATAATGATGTACACGTGGAGAAGGACTTGGCTTGGGGGAAAGTGTCCCCTTTTCCTGATGTCTCAGGCAGTGGCCACTGATGGAGATAACATCTCAGTTAGCCTTGGCTTTGATGACTCCCATGTCTTCACAGATGTCATGGGCAATGAGGAGTTAACAAGGAGCTCTAAAGAGCTGGTCCATTTTGAATGTGAATAATGGGAATACTCTCCTTCAATCGTGTATTCAGCACAGGGATGTACAGAGGTATAAAGTTAATCACTAGCTGGGCCACCCCTATTTCCAGAAAAAGAACTTTAATACCTCCTTTATCCAATGAAGTACCATTGTTATACCTGCATATTATGAAGGGTTTATTAAACCGGTGATAATCTATTCAAGATAAAGTGATCTGTATGGCCAACTGAGCACAGATCAGACAGAATGATGGGAGGTTATTGTTAAAATATGCAAATTCACATCCTATTGAAATGCAAACCCTCCAGATAAGATTTTTTAATAAATCTGGTCTTTTTTCACTGCATGAAGGTAACCTAATGTTTATTGACTTCAAGACCATATAATGGAACGTAATATCTATTAGTCAGATCCTTGCCTCTCTTTCGATTACTGGAGGTACATGTTCTGGCTCCCGAAGAATTTTTGTTTTATGGTTTGGTACAAAAGAAAAGAGATTAAACCCCCTGAAATTAATTAACTTCCTTCTACCCAACACCCCCCTTCCTCCTCAACCACTGTCATTAGTTACCCAAGTAAAAGGAAGCAGTACCCATCAGCTGAGAGACTGTCCAGTGTTTTCAGTGTTAGCAAAAACAGCCAAAAGGAGAAATGCTGCTAATTCAGAACACCCCCGTACAGTATAAAACAGAAATTAAGACTTCCTTGGATTTACTGTTACCATGCCAGAGAAAGTTGAGTAAAGTTTTACCTCACCGTTCTCTAAGATAGGACTATGAAATAGCTTGACCTGACTTCTGTGCACGTGTGTTTCTGGGTATGAGACTTGTTTAATGCATATACTCAGTGTGATTTTATCAATTGTGGGGGACAGGTGGTTAGAGAACCAGACACAATTTCAGATACCAAAGCAGCAGCTGAAATAAAAGCTTTTATTTTAGTGCAATAGCAGTGCTGTGATAGCAAAAGTTGAGAACATGTTTATGCTTAAAGGTCGCTTCTCCTCAAACTCTGTAAAATCTACATGCTGATATAGATTGATCAGAGATTTGGTGTGTCTTGTGGAGGTGGAAGGCTTGTTTTGTGGTCCAGAGGGAAGGTCAGCAGAGTAAAAGTATCCTGAAATACAGATTCCTAGCATTTTGAAAAAGCCCTGCCCACCTTAAAGAGTCTTTTCCACATTGCTGGTTGGTTCTCCCAGCTGTTTAGTGGTCAAATCGGGATTGTGATCTCACCTACTCAACATTTACCCCATCTGGTTCTTGGCAGTCACAGAGTAGAAGCAGCAAGACAGAGAGAAGGGCTGGGCAGGGGCTGGTGTCACTGCAGGGGATGGGGCAGGCAACTCAGCTGCAGGTGTGTACAGGAGGACTTCAATATGCCACTGAAGATGTGCAAACTGGGAGGTGTGAATGGCTTCCCACACTTTGTTATCTGAAGCAGCTATGCCTTTTCCAACCCGTGCTGTTCTGCTCAGACAGAACTATGCAACAACCCAGGGGGAGACTTTCTAAGTACAGCCAAACACCTTTATATATATGGTGTTCTCTCCCACAGCAGACCTCTGGCTTCTGTTGCAGCTGCAGAATAACCTAAGCTAAACCTTTCTGGACAGTTTGCCTATAAGACTGAGGAGGATGTGGATAAACTGTGCTGCCTGCTTGTGTTGTCTGTGGTAGGAACAGTGCTTCCCATCCCCAGTCTGCACCACTGCCGAAACACAGACTCTCTGCCCAGGCACCCTTCTCATCAGTCACTTCACTGGGTATACCACCAGTTACAAATTAGCACTTAATCAAGATAAATCCCATAGGAAGGATATGGATAATATGCAATGCATTAAGCCTGCAAATTAAGATGGTCTGATTTAGCCCTGGCTTTAAAACTCCCAAGCTTGCATTAGGACTAATGATGAATGGATGTACGTCCCCAGTTGGACAGGAGCTCTGTCAGGGCAAGGCTGCCCAGCAGTGACAAAGCGAGTGCAGAGCAAGTGCTCTGCTCAATGTTCATTAGGCCTTCCATACTCTCCCTGCTTGGGAATGTGCTTTCCCTCACCGTGGATGGTTGTAATAGTGACACTTCTCCAGAATCTATTGACTTAATGATCCCAGAGTTCATTAATGAAACCTAACTGAGGGCAGTGGCTGCTGGCGTCCTGTGCCCACTGATCAGGGTGGGGAAACTGAGGCACATGGGGACACATTTGGAAAGACTGACATCCACTGTGCCTAGGGCTTTCCATTCACTTGCTCTAGACCCCATATGTCACCTTGCTTAGGCAGTCTCAATCATGCTTGGAAGTCTCTAGTTCTTTAACTAGCTGCAGGGATCTATGTAACATTTCAACTCTCTCAGTGTGACCCAAGGTGGTTACAGCCCAGTAGCCCGAATTCTCCCAGCAGATTAGTGGAGGAGCAGACAAAGGACACTCTTTCCTGCTCCATCTGCTGGACTGCAGCATGGGTGTTGCAGCAGGATGATCTCCAGTGCTCTTGTTCCAGGTACAATTACAGCTGTTTCTAAGGAGCGCCTGGCTCCATGGTACAGCATCTCTGAAAACACAGTCTGTGGCTGGTTTTGTCCCTGTGTGACTGAGCAGTCACAGAGCCCTAGCTAGCCTCTCTTCCTGCCCCAGCTTTGCCAGACCTGAAAAAAGCCTGTTATCAGACCTCCAATCTACTGTATATAGTTTAGAAAATAATCTCTGTGTGAGATCAGGTAGGAAGAAAACCCCCTAGCAGCTTGTTCACCCATCAAGGTCAGGGTCCACATGGGCTAGAGAACACCAAGGCATGAGTCCTGCAAAATGCAGGGGAGCTGCATTTTAAAGGAGGTTCTCTGTCATGGAGACTTCAAGAGAAATCAGTTTAAGATTCACAGCTGGGGAGCATCAGGCACAAGCTACAGTCTACCGAGCATTAAGGGGCTTTGTTCTGGCTGAAAAAGTAATTTAAGGAAGGAATTTTTTTTTTTAAAATGACAAGCATGGCAAAATCTGTGGTTTTCAATGTGCTTTTTTTCAGATTTGCACTAGTGTGCAAGCTTGTCACAATGGGGTGTCTTTCCTGGATGTCATATTGCACTTATTACTGGGAATGACTACTTTCTACAGTGCGTCTCTACTTTATGGCTTTTTAAGATATAGATGCTGTCATCATATTCCCCAGAGATGTGTACTGGTTCATGGAGAGGCTGTTTTATATAATCTCCCGTGAAAGATTAAAACAACAGCAGCAGGAACAACAATAATGCAACAAACTACCTCCTGAGAAAAACAACAAAGTGGTGGCACAGGCAACAAAATCTCATCACCCACTGCAAAGTGGCAGGCTTAACTAAATTCACATGGCAGCACTTCTCATTCCACAGGAAAGTTGGATCGGATTCATCTCCTAGAGAAACGTCCCTGTCACCCCTTCCTGGGAAGAGCCAATATATACCACTTTAACAAATGACATTAGTATTTTTCACAGGATCCAGGTGGATTGGGACAGGACACAGAAGCTATGAATGCGCTTCTGTGTCTTAGAAACAGAGCTCCAGCATGGGCGGGTACCTGCAGAGGGTTGTGATCCACCATGCATATCTCCTGCTGCTCTGGGCTGCTGCTCAGTTGTTCTCAGCTCTTCCTAACTCACCCAGCAGGAGCAAGGGCCTGGGCTTGCTCAGAGACCTAACTCAGCTCAGTGTACAGCAGCAAGCACACTACCTATGTACAGTACAGCCTGAATGGCAATGAGCAATGAGTGTACGCAAACAAAGGAAAGCCTGCTGCCACTATGGCAAGCCATCTCTCCACTGCTTTCTTCCCATCCAGCACCACCCATCTGTTCTGCATTAACGTCCTCCCTAACTGTCCAGCAGCTCAGATCTGGTACCAGTGGAGCTCCCTGCCAGCCAGTGCAGCTCCTGATGATATCCTTTATTTTTCTGTCCATATAATGTCAAATCTCACAGCTTATGACTATTCTTCCTCATGCCTCCCTCTAGTCCCAGTAGAATGAACCCCAGTCAAAGCTGAGATGATGGCAGGAGAGAAACTAAGGGAAAAAAAAAAGAAAAAGCATTAATTCCTAGGATACTAGTGAGGGCAAGGTTTTACCCCAGGGTTCCTCACCCTGTGATTCAGGGTGTTGGCATTCCCAAGTCTAAGCAGACAGGGAGATAAATTGTGTCCAGACAGAGATAGAGTCATAGAGACATAGAGTCATAGAATGGTCCAGGTTGGAAGGGACCTCCAGGGTCATCTAGTCGGATATCCCCACAGTCAACAGGGACATGATGCGCCATAATTGGCAGGAATTGCCAAACCCAGAGATTCTTATTATCACTGTGACTTCTTCATTGTCAGACAGCACTTTAAGCCACATATCTATAACAAGAAGGTTGGTGTGCAGCTTATGCAAGAGGAGAAAGGTGTCTTTTTTCCCTTTTTCTTTCTTTTATTTACTTCCGCTTAAAGATAAGAGGCCAGTAGCTGCCAATATGCAGGAAAGAAGCTTTGTGATGTGGGAGCAAGATTAAAGTGGCTTCTGGTTAATTTTTATAGTGCTGGAGATACATACCGAACTGAAGGAACAGGATATGGCTGTGCCGTCAGGATATGTGTGTATTTATATATGTTTGTGTGTGTTTTTGCAGCTTCCAGGCTGGATAAAAAGAGGCCAAGCAGGAGAGATCTGTGTGTGCTTGCACTTGACTGTAACATGCTTCTGGCTCTACTTCAAATCTAACACCATGGATTTGAAAGTTTGGCCATGAACACGTGAGTTGTATACTTCAGGAAAACTGTTCAAGACAGACAAACAAACTGGCATGCAAAATTGCTGATGGAGGGGAGTGATGTAACAACTGGAAGAGATGAAGAGTGAAAACCACAGAACTGCTGTCTGAAGGAGCTGAGAGAAAGAGGTTGAAAAAGTCTCATAAAAAAAAATGTATAACAAGTGCTGTCATGGATGATTATAAGGGTTTGAACCTGTCACCTACAGCAACAAGAGCACTGGCCTTTCTCACTTGACCTGAGGAGATAATGCTGTTAGCTGAGGTTAGAGAGGGCAGGTGATGAGCTGCTGTTCAAATACAAAGAAAAGATGTCCTTTCGCTCCAGATAATTAAACCAAAAACATAAGCAAACAAGGCCTGAAGTTCTGGAATAGCCTGGCAAAGTCCCTGAAATCCCCTAAGAAATCCTTCAAGACCTTCTCATCTAGACAGCCTGCACCCATCTTTATGAAATGACATTATCTTAGGGATATTCTGTTCTCTGCCATCTGTTTAAAAAATACTAGTCTAGACAGAACCAAAGTACACCTACAGCTACATCACAGAGTCCTGTGGTGCTTTACAGTACACTGAATTAATACAGCAACTCCTGCATGATGTTGTTGAAATACAGCCACTTAACCACGCACCCCTCAACTGTGCAAGATAGTAAAAGTGATGGGAGAAAGCAAATTGCCTCTTCAAAAGACAGGAACAAATGGATCGTGATTTTTGTGTACTTCCAATGAACAATGAAACACTAGTGTTGTATAGCAATGAATATTCAAAAAGCTCCCACATTTCCAAGACATAGATACAAATATTAAATGAAACAGAGTGCTCTGTTTTCACACAGATATGTCTGCTTATTCAATCAGAAATATCAAACCAGATTTTGGTGATCACCAATACAGCCTAAAAAGTAAATATGCATGCAACTTATAGTTAAGAATAATTACAAAGGGTGAATTAATATTTAGCCAGTCATAAGTATAAATTCTTTGAGATGAGGAACAACACCAAAAAGCTATGAATATATTCAGTCTAGAAATTAGAAAAAGAATTATTTCCCATCAGCAGCATGAAGTTTTAGAGTAGTATCCCTGCAGGAAAGGTGGGAAGCAAGGTACAAGAACAAGTTCAAGATTGACCTTGACAAGTTCATGCAGTGGCCAGGGATCAAACTTGCTGATCCAGGAATGTCTTTCACTATCATGTGTTTTCCCATTTTTATTTTACTTTTGATTTTTTTACACCAGAGCTACTAAAGTAAGAGTGCCTCCTGCAATACTGTTATTAGTTCTGAGGCTTGGTTTAGAGAGAGTTCAGATTTGGAATTTTCTTCATTTTAAAGTAAAAGTAGTTCAAGCTTTCTACAAACACTTGCAGATAGAAATTTAAGTTACATTTAGTTATTATTAAAGGTGAATCAGTACCAATTCATAAGCCTCCAAAGGCAGGAGATTCAGGAAACAGATTAGCAAATGTTTTTGTTGTTGTTTTTCAATGATAAAAATATTGTGAGAACTGGCAGAACAGCTCAGGAGTTTCAGTTTTCAAAACCAGTTTCCAAAAACCTGGACAAAGATGTTTTGATTATCTCTTCATCTGTTCACGATACTTAGTTTTCTCATTTGAAAGTCAAATAAGCCAATGTCATTTGAAATGAGAGACACTGCCTGACGCATGTGAATGGGAGTCAAGGATTTCTGCGCAGAGTGGTTCAGAAAACTGCCAATTTGTGTGTGTGTGCAAAAAAGTAGTCACCACCCTCTTGACAAAGCCACTGAGCCTGAATCAAGGACCTCCAGAGCGGTGGGCTCCAGCTCCACAGCTTGCCTTGAAAAGCTGGCAGATGCCAGCTGGAGGCTTTAAAAACTCATATCTTCTCAGAGCCAGAAAGGACAGAGCTCACAGCACACAAGTTTCTAGGCTTTTAATTTCTTGCACACATTTTGGGAAGGGACAAGGAGGAGGCTGAGCAAGAGGAGGATTCAACAAAAAACTAAAACGTGCAAATTATTTTTTTCCAGTTAGCGGCAAACATTTAAGCTATTATTATCCACAAAGAATGATAACATTTGAAAATGAAAAGCCATTATTCCATTATTCTTTTAGTTGAAAGATGGTTTTCTTTCCTGAACTCCCCTCCCTTGGTATTTCATCAACACTTAGACAACTTCAACTTAAATAAAACAGCAACAACAAAGGCATGCATTTCACAGCATTTATTTTAGCTGAAAAGACAGTTTGCATATCCATACATGCACAATTTCAATCAAGACTTTTGCCAGTGCTGCTCCTGTGTTTATATCTCAGCCCCACTATTGTCTTTTAAACCTCAGTTTCTCTACAATGAACACCTTAATCACCTTCCCTCTTCACAACTATTCAATTAATCATTGAAAACTTCTTTAAAGATGAAGAACAGAGAGGGAGCCTTGAACCCCGAATATTTACATCTATTAATTTTGGGGTCTGGATTTTTGCTTTGAAGTCAAATGCTGTAAGTAATATTTAAAATCCAGGGATAGAGATTTGTGGTGGAGAAATAACCTACTCATCTATACAGTAGAAAAAAATATAGATAATTTGAAAGATAATTCCTAGTCTACGGATTCATAAGCTTAAACAAAAAAAAAAAAGGGGGGAAAAAGGCGAGGGGGGGGAAGTGGAGAAGTCAAAAAAAGGAGGAGACATTAAAAATGAAAAAGAAATACCACTGAGAAGTGCACTAGAATTGCCTCCAAGCAGAAGGCTGCTCTAAGACATCTCTGTAGGCATGATTATTCCTGGCTGGGAGAAAGCCCTATTAAAAAGCATTTCTGCTTCTTCCCCTGGTTATGGGACACCATCCTGAAGAGAAATCATTGACAAGCCTGCCTTTTTCTAAAAGGGTTAGCCAAACAAATTGTCTTTCTCGCCAGAGCTTCTCTCCTCTCTTCTACCCTTTTGTCTTTTTCTTTTCTTGTTATAGTTAGGAGTGAACATTTTGGCACGTTAATTAAAAATAGTAATAGCTGCAACAGAAGAAAGAAGAGGAGGGGTAAGGTGGGGGAAGCTGAAGAGGGACAGTAACTGCAGCTCTAATTAATAGAATTACTCTCAGTTGAAAGCCAGTCTGATGAGGACTCTTGTCCTTGAACAAATACTCTGTGTGTCTGCATATGTATGTATATGTGCGTATATAGAAATGAATGTACACATAAATACAGCTACTCAGTTGCTTAGCAGCCAGTAGTGCCCTTTCACAAGAAGGAAAAAAAAAAAAAAAGAAAAAAAAAGTGACAAACTGTCTCAAAAACATGAAGTTTCATGAGCATGTTTCTTTTCTCATCACTATTCAGACAAGGTGGAGACTGGCCCTGAAATTATTGTCTCATTCATTGAACAAAGACAGAACTAAACTATTTGAATTCCCATCTGTGCCAAACATAGTCTCAACATCACACAATAATAATAAATAATATACTAATAATGGCTAACAATCTTTTCATTTGGAATTTTTACAGGGTGCTCAACGGATCCTAATTTCACGCAAATATAGATTGTTGCCTGGACCTATCTTCCAGATGAAAAAGAAAAAAAGAATCATAGTCTGACCACACACACTTGTGTCAGATCTTTGGGTATATTTCAGGAGAGCAAGGTCTGTCTAATCTAAATCCCTCC
>VZTM01015746.1:1371-13445 GCA_013400555.1 Jacana jacana | reverse complement strand
TTAGTTAGAAGAGGCCCATCTAAAAAGTAAAATTACTGAACAGAAAATTGGTTTGTTTTACCTTAAATTGGGACAAATAGGTTTTGGTTGTGGAAACCGAAGTAAAGGTTTTCCATTCAGGACTGCCCTTACAGGCCATTTGGGTTATTTAGGTGTATATATGTGATTGTGTATTTTAATTAGACTGTTGCATTATTCCAATAATACCCCCAATAAATATCCTTGATAATAGTAACTTCTAAATTACTCCGTGCCTATGGGTAACCCGCAAAAGAGATTCCACATGTAGATTTAAAAATAGTCAAATATTCTGATTTACAGTGCAATTTTGTGGAAAATTATTAACTAGAATTTTTTTTTTCCTATAATTTTTGTTTAGACCACTTACATAATTCAAGGAAATCAATGGATCTTATACACGTTCTTAAAGACAATAATATGCTTCTGTGCTGTTCAGAATAGAAGTAAAATTAGCAACATGTTAAAGTGCTGTCCTCCTTAGGGACACTAGAAAACATTTCTAGAAAATAAATTAATAGTTTTATGCAAACTATTATATAATTATTTAGATTTGATAGAAAATAATGCTCACATAAAGCACATAGCAATAATTAGGCTTATAGAGACAAAGCGCTCACTGTATGCAGGTAAATTTACTTTGTTATCTCACATTCTTGAATAATCAGTAGGTAGTAATATTAAACTTCAGTATGACTGAATGGAGTGCTAAATTTAAATCAGGCACCTGATTTTTCAATTGACATTCACTGAAGCACAGATCTCTCTCTCTCTCTCTCTCTCTTTCTCTCTCTCTCTGTCTTTCTCTGTGTAATCAATACCGTTTGAATACTTACACAGCAAATCTCAGAAGTAATTTCAGACCCAGCATTATGTGCAGAAAACATTTCGTAAATCATTTTGAATACTAAACAAATTAGAGAAAAATTTCCTTTGGATTAGAGAAGAAATTTGTTGAATAAATTATATTTTCTGAATTATTTCCTCTTCTCTAATAAGCAGACTAGATTAAATTGAGAACCCAGTATAAATCAGCCACTGGGCTATCTATTATCTCTTCATCCTTTTATCCTCTTGCAGTTCTCTTGGGGAAGTGTACATGTATATGCTGCATGAAATGTTATTAACTGACATTAAGTCTCTCATCCCCTTAGGCCG
This sequence comes from Jacana jacana, assembly GCA_013400555.1. Lineage (NCBI taxonomy): Eukaryota > Metazoa > Chordata > Aves > Charadriiformes > Jacanidae > Jacana > Jacana jacana. The sequence continues at coordinate 12,269 of VZTM01015746.1, read as the reverse complement.
TGGCTTTTTTCCTACTACTGTACTGACCATTAAGCAGCTCTTGTGTATGTGATCTGGAAATTGTTGTATTTATACCTTCTAGAGGATATGTACTAAACTGCTCGTTAGGTTTTCATGTTACATGATTTCATAAGCTTCACATAAGTTACAGTATCAATTATGTTTTAGTCTAATGACACGAAAATGACAGGCTGTTGGTTCTTTGCTCTAAATGTGTGCCAATGTCTTTTAAAATATAATCAGTCATCTCTCGGGTATCTGTCTTTCACTCTTTTTTCATCGTAACTAAGGATGATTATGGACAAAATAAGACTGCCTTCCCGGACCCTTTGAGTAAACCATGGGGAATCTTTTCCCTCTGGCTGATTTCTCTTGGTGGAAGGTGATATTTGGTGGCTTGTGCTTTGAGTGGAGAAATTAAGAGTGCACTTCATGTTCAGACACACTTCTGAAGAATGTTGGCATGTTGATTATTTGAGTTAGTGTATCAAATGGTTTGCTGAAAGGTAGCATGAGAGGTAGCATGGTGAGAAGGACATTGAGCCTGTTGCACAGATATCTCAATTGCATTCTCCACAAATTATTCTGAAAATATTTCATGTGTTTGTACCTTGCTCCAGCAGAGCAACAGAGCAGCAAGGGTATCTCCTATTCACTTTCCTGTTTAGCTTAAGTGTCTTCAGTCAGAAGCTTCCACCCAGGTTTAATATTCATTTGTACTAAAATATTGCTTTTTTTCTTTAAGCTTAAAGGCTCAAAACTTCAGCTCCCCATGGGAAAAGCAAAGATTGTACCAGTACAAGAATCTCATTTTACTCTGCACCTGAACTGTCTCTCCATTTTTATATTTTATGGTCCTGCAGTTCTTCCTACAGTCATGCAGACTGCATTAAATTATGTAAAAGCACAGTCTTGTGACACCTCTGAACCAACCTGCAAGAGAATACAAAATCTCTCTTTTGCTCTCACCCCGACTCAAAATTAAATTCAAAAAATTATATGCAAATAATATCAGCAGTCTAAGTTTAATGAATGGAATCAAGGAAAGGCAAGGGCAAAGGCATCAGTTTTATCCTCTACCAGTGCTGAAGAATTAGCACTAGAATTACTATGAATTTGCATTACTAAATGATCTTTGAATGACATGATAACTGGGTGCAATTCAAGTTTGCTAAAATTTCTGAACAATAGTGGAAGATGAACTCTCTGCCTAAGGCTCAGGACTGAAGAAAGGAGCACTGAGTTCCCTGTCACAGACTTGCAGGGTGACCTTGACAAGTCACAGAACATATCTGTTCCTCAGTGTGAGATGGGCGATATTAAAACATTTCCTAGCTCGCGGATGTATCGGCAAGGTTCAATTAATCAAAGTCTTTCAAGATCTTCATACAGAAGAGTCTAGATAAGAGCAAAGTATTATTATTACTGAAGTGGACCTCTCCTCAGCACTTAATTTTTCATTTTATATAAACTTTTTTAGCGCATATACAATGTCAGCTTGCAGCATCATAGATCCTTCAGACCTAGTTTGTGTGGATCTTGTCAAGATATAGCTGTTTTTAGCACTATATCCCTATTAGGATATGACACAATACATCATAACAGCTCCATCAGAGCCATTAGGGTGTAAGTTGTCAATGCTTAATAAGATTCCTATGCATTACATCTCGTGGTGCTCTGATAGTGCTGAACTAGGTACACTGTCAGAGAGTCTAGGGAACCTTTGAATACTGATGTTGCAGTGTCTTTCTAATGAATGAGTGAGTATTATTTTGATGTAGAAATAGAATACCATCTCTAGTGTGTGAGGTATAATGATAATAAATAAATTAATAATTTTTTTTTTTTTGCTGTTTGAGAAACCCCCAAACATGTTCTCCTCAGTACCATTATATTCTAAGGATGTTTCTATTTCCAAATGAAGCTGGGTTTGTTAAAAGAAGCAGCAAAACCTGCCATTGCTATCAGAATGGTTACAGAGTTAGGGACCACTTCCAGTGTGCTTTTTGTATCTTCCAAAAGTTCCATTTTCTGATTTAAAAAAAATATATAAAAAATTATATAGTTCTCCCCCTGATGTTAGTCAGAGCATAATTGAGGCAGGAAAAAAAAGTTCACAGAATCTGAGAATCACAGAATCTTCACGACGGGAAAGGACCTCTGAGATCATGAAGTCCAACCATACACACACAAAACCCCCCTATATCTTGGCCATTAGAGCATGTCCTGAAGTGTCACATCTACACATTTCTTAAATACCTCCAGGAACGGTGACTCCACCACCTCCCTGGGCAGGCTGTCCCAATGCCTGACCACTCTGCCAATAAAGTCACTCTTCCTAAAATTCAGCCCGAACGTCTCCTGCCACAGCTTGAGACCATGTCCTCTGGTCCTGTCATTGTTCACTTGTGAGAAGAGGCCAACACCCACCTCTCTACAACCTCCTTTCAGGTAGCTGTAGAGGGCAATGTGGTCTCCCTTCAGCCTCCTCTTCTCCAAACTAAACATGCCCAGTTCTGTCAGCCAATTCTCACATGGCTTTTTCTTTAGACCCATCACAAGCTTGGTAGCTCTCCACTGGACACACTCCAGCCCTCCAATACCCTTGATGTAGTGAGGGGGTCAAATAATTTGAAGTCAGAAGTCTGCTTGATTGTCTAACCACAATCTAGGCAAGATATTGTCAAGAAGAATGATCAGCAGGATTTCTGTTTTAGAGAAAGACTCTGTATTAGTAGGTTTGGGCTTCCCTCTCTGCACAACACCCAAACATCAAACAATTGGTGGTAAATTTATTCTTATACCTTTGTGAAGGACCTTTTACTGGGATAAGTGAACTGCTTGCTTGACCAGGGTCACAATAAAGTGTGAGGCAGAACAGGGGGAAGAAGTGGGCTTTGCTGATATTTTAATGTCATCTCCAGGAATCTGCAGTTCTATGTACGGAACTTTTGTTCATGGCATCCCATTATTCCTGAAATAACTTGCTCAAATTGAGAAAGGTGACAAAGCATACAGAACAGGTATGAGAAGCTGCATGTGCACGCATCTGTGCCTGTACAGGATGAGGTTGTGCTAGGCCTTGTATAAAGGGAGGGGTGACGGGAAAACAGAAACTCCAAGTGCCTACAATATTTTCATGTCTTCCCAGAGAACACTTTCCTGAGTGGCTTCAAAACAACTTTATCATAGCACTTGGCCAGCAAGAGCATTAATGCATCTTCGTTAGCCTCCAAAAAAAATGGAAGTTATAGCCTCTGCCCATCAGATGTCCTCTGACTAGAGTTGTTTGATTTTCTGACTCTGGAGCAGGGGCAACAGTCAGGCAGACCTATGGTCAGAAAAGCCTAATAATTTTTCTAGGAATACATATATATATATCTCAGAAAGTACAGACTGAGTAAGAAGAGAAAAGAGTACAGTCATTTTTCAAAATGATAAAAAGTCTTGTTCAAAGACTTTCTCATTAAAAATTAAATATCTTTTGGTGCAGCAATAGAAAGTAAATAGGAAATGCATTCAGAGACCTGACACTTATGCTGAATAACAACCAGGAAAACATTCTGTGGTCCTTGAAGGAGACGTAGAGCACAACTAAACAAGGGAAAATACAAAAAAGAAAAGGTAAAATTAAAAAAAAAAAGCAAGAAAAATGAGGAGACATGTCAATAATATGACAGGTAGCATGAATATAGGCTTTTTCTGTTATTAGGTTGAACAGAAAGGCATCTTAAGAAATTCAAATGCTTTGCAAGTATAGGCTGCCAAGGAGAAACAATGGGCTGAAGGAAGGACATGCTTGCAGGCAGAAAAAAAGTCACTCATTTAAAAGAGTAGCTAATAAAATTACATGGGAAAAAATCTGCAGTGTTCTATCCCAACTTTTTTGTCTCTTTCTAGAGTACTCCACTCAGAGGAGAGAATGAGAAAAGTCAAAGTCATGAATTAAATCTTCTACTCAGGAATAAGATCCCCTCTCATAAATATAGGAACTTCCATTCAGATAAAAGGACATATAAGATGCTGGGAATGAGCTAGAACAAGAACAGGTAGCAAAAACCAAGGGCTCTGAGAACAAAGCTATCTCATCTCAAGTGTGAATGTGTTTTTCCCCACATATGGGGTTCTCAAAAACATGCCATGGGGTTTCGAAAGAGATCCCCGGTTTTGAAAGACATCCCCAGTTCTTCATGTCAAAATGTTCAAACTCCAAACTCTTCCAACAGTGTTAAAATAGACATTAAAGGAGGTTGTTCTTATTTGTAGACTCGCAGTGTCAAGGACAGAGTAACTGAGGAGGAAAATTAAAAAAGAAGTTGATTCAAAGACCTTCCCAAACTGAGCAAGAACACTGGAGAGCATATGTCCTCAAAAGCAACATTTGCTGAGACAGCAGGAATCAAATTCTTCCAGAAATTAAATGCTTCTTTGCTCCTACTACAGGTTTGATTTTTTTTTTTTTCCCCTTGCGAGGCTATTTTTGAACCACACGCCCCAGATGGTGAGAAAGCTTCTTCTGATTTCCAGCCTAAATATATTCATAATCAGTTTATATTCATTTGTTCTTGTGCCAACACTGTCCTTTTGCTTTAATAGTATGTCTATATTGCACAGCTATTTGTAGATTAAATTATTTAGTATCACAAAAGATAATATCGATTTTTTAAGAGAAATCACCAGCTGAGATTATGAAGATAAAATTCATTGTTGCAACAGCTGTTTGATCATAAAGTTATAGCCTAAAAAGCTTATAAATACAATAAGATGTGTTTTCACATCACTTCAGGGGAAAATAACACGTTGTATCTTTTTATTACTTCTTTTTATGATATTCAGTAATGAAATACAGTTAAAATAAATTTCAGTAAAACAGAGCTTGATCTGAGAAAGAAAGCAGACTAGGTGGAACTGTTGTTAGTTCATTAAAGGCAGAAGCCTATTCTTCAACCTTGGTACAAGCGATACAATGAAGCTCTCTTTTGAACCCGACTAATTGCTCGGTTACCACTAGTAGCAATATGACAATTAATTGGCAACTATGTAGCAACCAGCTATTTTGGAAGTAGATTTGGACAAATGGGTGTTTGTGGAAGGGAAAGCATTGGGTTCAGTGAATAGCATCCTGGTCACTCTGAGCACACTGCAGAGATTATATCGGTGAGTTGTAAGCCTTTCTGAGCAACGATGCCTGTGAGCTTGATGTGTTAGTATATAAAAAACCAACAGTAATGACAGTTTCTAGGTTTTTTCTCTTTTATGTATGAAGGAATGATGCGGAGGAAACTGCCGTCTGTCAGAGCCTCTAGGAAATTTTACGGGGGTTCCCCTGCTGTGCTTTCCCTTCTGTGCAGGACAGACTGAAGATGTGTGAAGCAGAATATCAGAAATCATGTTTCTTGGCTGAATGAAACTTTGGATTTACCTTCTGATTACCATTACTAATTACTGGCAGCCCCTCCAGCAACATCTATCCACAACCGGACACCTCATTCTCTACCCTGTATACGCATTAGTGTTGGTACTGAGCCGGTGCCCCTTTTCCCTCTGTCCCTCTGTTTTTCCTCCTGTGCATTTGGGCAGGACAGGGCCCTTCTTTATTAACCTCTATTACCTTCCTGAATAAGCCAGAACAACACATGAAGCAATGCAGAGAAGCGAGTAGGCTGGCTCTCAATTTGCACTGCTGTTCTACATAATGTCCCTGCTTTCCCTCAGCAGACACAAACCATCAGAGAGGTATCAGAGATGAGGAGAGCATATCTGTCTCCCTGCTCATCCTATAGCTCTAGGAGACAAGTAGGGTGAATATGGCGGTGTAGCCATTTGTGCCACAGTAATGCTGTGAGGCGTAAATTGTGGCTATCACTGCTCAAATTTCAGCTGATCATAAATGTAAAGAGGATAGAGTAGCCCAAAGGATAAACTGAACTCAAAAGCACTTGTAGCTACTCTGAAGCTTGTACTATAAAAAAAATGCAGAAGCAAGCCATTCATTGAAGTCCTGGCTTTCATGCACTTGTGTTTGGCATTGTTATTTTAATCTCCTGATCCTAGTCTGTGTTTCTGTACTGTTTGTCGTCTCTGGAAATGTTTAACTTGCAAGGTTAAAATTAGTCTTCTGTTATGGAGATACTGTGCTAGGCTACTGGGATTTTTCCCTCTAAAGCTCACCTGATCTTTATCGGCGCTTGCTCAACATCTGCATAACTTCGTGTCTTTCGTATGTCTAAACAACTGTGCTTGGTAGCCTGCCAGTATGGTGGCAGCAGGAACCTCAGATGAATGTGACAAAAGTTTATGCCCCACTTGATATACTTTATCCATGTTTTCCAGGTACACAAAGCCTTTTGGGCTTAATCTTGCTAATGCCTTTCAAAAGGCACAGCTGCTGAGGAGCTGTCTCTTCAAAGCATTCTCTCCTTCATGCCTGTGAACCTCCAGTGCATTCCACAGAGAGGCTGTTGACATTAGTTTTCTTCCATTACTGCCACATAACCTGTAAATTATTTTTATAATGGGAGAAAAAAAGAAGAATAAATCCCATCTTCTGCACATTAACTCTGTTCATGCCCACTCTTCATTCACCACCATCTCCACCTTCCCCGTGGTCCTCCCCATGTTTCTGCAGTCTGGTCCGGCCCCACTATAATTTCCTAGGAAGAATGTTGGAGTACTTCTATATTTTAACATAAATAAACTCTACCTGCTCTACATGGTACATTGAAGACAATGGCAAATTAATTCCATCCAGTGATAATTTCTATATAAAACAAGGTTGGAAATTAACACAGAAGTAACCTTTATCTTCTGTGAGAACATACTCAAAGAAATATGCCATGCTAGCATATTTACACAGAAATTAAACATGATCTCCCTTACTTTCATCACCACCTGGGAAAAAGCCACTTAGAGGAAGCTCCTTCTGCAGTGATTCCCTAGCCTTATGGCAGATTTAGCTAGTCCTGGAAACCTCTTCTTAAGTTGGCCATTTCTATCCATTTTCAGTTCCTTAACAGTAATACTGATATTAAGACATGATTATTTAGATTACCTAGTTTTGTCTTGGGTTGTCTATTTTTGTTTATGATAAAAGAAACACGTAATAATAACACGTAGGGGAAAGGGACCTGGGGATCCTGGTGGGCAGCATGATGACCATGAGCCAGCACTGTGCCCTCATGGCCAAGAAGGCCAATGGCATCCTGGGGTGTATTAGAAGGGGGGTGGTTAGTAGGTCCTGAGAGGTTCTCCTCCCCCTCTACTCTACCCTGGTGANCTAGGTGTTCCTGCTCCGGCAGGGGGATTGGACTGGATGATCTTTCAAGGTCCCTTCCAATCCGTGACATTCTGTGATTCTGTGATTCTGTGAATAATCATAATATATAGATTATGGGAACTGCAATTATCATGTATGTGTTATGTGTTATTCCCCTTTTATAACAGAAAGAAATTGTTTTGCAGATGTGCACAGCCTTTAAAATCACTGAGAAAATCTAACTGGTGCTTGAAACAGCATACTTTTCCACACAGAAAACAGCAGAAAATGTTCAGAAGTTGTATGTCAATCTTCCTAGAAAATATTAAAATGGCCTAAAAGCATAAGTTGCTACTTATGAAGCAGTAAGAAGAGTTTCTGTTCTCATGCCTCCTGTTCTAATTATCTGTGTTTGTTACAAACATTTCTTATTCCTACCACCATTTTGGACTGATCTGGCAATTTCCTGCTCTTGGACTGAATGCTTAATCAAACAAGCACTGCCACAAGAGCCCGTGGGTGCACTGGAATGAAATCATTTTTGTCAGAGCACATATTGACAGGACTGGCTCCAGGATGCTCAACAGCAAAGCAAAGATATGAAATGTAATCAGTGTGGTGAACACTTTCAAGTGCCCACATGACCTTCCTTTGGAGGTGTTCAATTTCAGAAAGCAACCTTGGATCTCTAGAGAACCTGATCACTGTTTAGTTTGCTGCAGCTGGTACCTTGGGGACCCAGTTCCTAGGCAGGTCAGCCCCTTAGAAACTTGAATTCCCCTCCTAGGTTCATTCACCAGTGGCAGCTGTAAAACAATATTTATTAAAATGAGTACAGCTAGATGAGAAATAACGAGATAGTAAGTGATGTGGGGCTACTGAACTATTTTCTGGTGCCAAGCACGGGAACATAAATCTGCAGTGTAGGTGCATAGTGCTGAGGTCGTGCAGAAAGGCTCTGTCTATCCTATATAGAGCCCTCTATAGAGGGCTACTCCTGCCCTCTCATACATTAAAAGCAAGCAAACAATTTTTTATATTTAATAAATATTTACAAACATATTTAGATATCTAGAATGGTTACTGAGTTCAAGTTTCAAGAGAGACTACAATCAGGAGAGACTTAAGTAAATCATTAATTTAGACAAGATACTAGAAAGAAATTCTTTACTGTGAGAGTGATGAGGCACTGGAACAGGTTATCCAGGGAAGCTGTGGGTGCTCCATCCCTAGAAGTGTTTAAGGCCAGGCTGGATGGGGCTTTGAGCCACCTGGTCTAGTAGATGTCCCGGCCCAGGGCAATGGAGTTGCAACTTGATGATGTTTAAGGTCCCTTCCAACTCTAACCATTCTATGATTTTATGATTCTATGATTCTATGATTAATGTCGTCTTCAGGTCAAAACTGGAGGAGGCTGGAAAAAGTGATTCTTTTCCTTTTTCTCTCAGAAACAAGCTCATCATTACAGCGTGATACACCTGATCACAGCCATCCAAAGAGGAGAAAATCCCATGGTCACCAGATTCGCCCATGAGGTGTTGAGTACGTGGAACTGGGTAGAAATTTCATCCTGATTTGCTAGAGTTGTCATGTTTTTTTTTTAAAAAGAAGAGATATACAAACAGGATCTATCACTTTGTATATTATTGGCACAAAATCTAAAACTATGGGCACATATTACCTAGCAGCAATAAACTTTACAAATTTAAGGAGACATCAGGAAGATCGGGTTCCAAATCTTATAGAAATAAAATAGTTTCTGCTGGTATGTTTTATGGAGCTACAGCTGATCTTTGATGAAAAGATTTACAAAAACTTTCAAAAAGGTGTGGATTTAAAAAACTTTCTGCCAATGGAAGAAAGTCCAGTTGAGTATGTTATCAGATTCTGATTTTCAAGAGGGTGAGTTACTGTAACTCCAGTGCTCTATTTTTTTATTTGTCCCATATGTACAAGTTTAAACTTTTTGAATATAGGGTTTTGTGGCAAGAGCATTCCTTTACACACCCTATTTTTTTTACTGTTTTGTCACAAGCTGTGGGAAAACTTCATTCTTTTGAGATTCTTGTGGAGAAGTTCTTTTTCTTGTATTTGATTAGTTACCTGTTGTAGCAACCACAGTATTCCAAATGTTATGTTCTCAAAGGCATGAATATCTTTTATTTATATCAGGTTATGAAGTGGATTAAAACATAACAACCTTGTATAAGCACCACATGAGAATATTTCTATAAACAGAAATGAAAAGAATTGCAATTGACTTTGGGATTTCCTTGGATGTGCCCTGTGGAGATAGGTTGTCAGTGCAATGCTGTTGCCAGCAAGAGTGTAAGTTAAGTTCTCCTCCTGGATCAAAATCCACACAGAAAGTTTAGGTATCCCCAGTGTCTTATGAATGTTTATGCTCAAGCATAGGAACTCAAGTTATAAGAAGTTCCAAGTTTCAGAAATCTATTAATGAAACTTTTCTTTACCCATCAACTCAATTTTGCTGAAATAGCCAAGAATAGTCTTTTCCTTTCAGAATACAGAAAAGTATTTTAGATGCTTTTAAACATTCTTTCCAGTTGGAGGAAATGGTAAATATTAAACTAGTATGGTAGGACATAAAGACTTATATAAAAACTTGAAAACTTAAGGAATGAAATCTAACAGGAAATGCAAATTTAGGGCTGATGTTATAGTTATTCAGGATGACTAATATGTAAAATGTAAGTGCTGTTAAAAAACAAACATCAAAAGAGTTGTTAATATTCATCCACTTCCAGGTGGTTTTGGCAGCAATTTAGTGACTATATTCTTTGGATCACTTATTACATGGTACTGACCCCTATCTTATTTTTCAGTGGCTTAACATAAAAATATACTGCTATAATAAATTCAAAATATGTGTATAAAAGACATTCTGTAATATTTTCAGGATTTCTGTAAAGTTCATGGAGTTAAGAGGGTTCCTTTCACAGACATTTATAGAGGAGACACTACTCTTTCTGCCCTGACATGTCCACACTGAATCAACCCAGAAGGTTAGGTCAACAAGATGTGTTAAAAAAAGCAATCATCTGCTCTCTGATTGTAAACAGGTTTCTTGTTGGAAACCCCAGGCAGTATGAAGCTCTCCACTTCCAAAAGAAAAATGTATTAACCTAATCAGGCTGTTCAAAGAAGAAATGAAAAAGAAATAATTAGTATTATAAAACCAAGATGGACATTTGGAGTTTCCCTACTGCTACAGTCAAGTTGGTACTGCAAGATTTAGTGGAAAGAGTACATAGATGGAAAGCAGTGACAAATACTGGAGCTTTATCAAAACATTTATCCTGGAGAATTTTTTTAATGTTTAATTAACGACACATTAAAAAAGCTTAATATGTTAATAAAGCTGAAGTACATTAGGTGCCTTAAACTGCCAAACAAACAGTGAATGTTTCTGCATGGCAACTGCTTGACAGTTGGTTGTTTAATCATTAAGAGCCAGACAAATACTGTAAAATACCTTTTGTGCATTTTTGATTGAGTTCTACATCCATTTCCTATTCCTTTGGCAGTTGCTTCCACAAAGGCTCAAACAAACAGGCTTTGTTTGCACTTTTTTAGACAATTGGTGACATTTGTTCCTGTACAGAAGAAACACAGAAGCAGC
>VZTM01015742.1:3147-39567 GCA_013400555.1 Jacana jacana | reverse complement strand
AGGGCCTGCTCTCAACACAGAGAGACAGCTAAACAGTAAACATACTAATATCTCCTACTTGCCTCAAATTATCTTAAATGTGTTTTAAGTGCAAGTTAAGGAGGAAAACGATGGATGGTTAGAGATTTTTAAATTATTTACTCTCCACTCCCTCAAAAAAGAAAAGAGAAGCAGAATTAGAGGTCAGCAGTGTCAAGACATTCTGCATTGCTTGTCTTTATCATCATGCAGAATCTTTTTATTAACGCAGCATAGAAAGAATAGATTTATGGACTGAAGGTACAATGTTTAATATGTCCATATCCATCTAGATTGACAGTTCCTACCGACATGAATTTCCCAGGAGAGACAGTGTTACTGGTGTCAGTGGATGGCATCATTTACTTCAATGTTCCATTATTAAATTGATAACAAGATAATTCCTCTGCTTCTCAGAGACATGACAGGGTTTACAATTGTTAACTTTCTTATTGCATGGGATTTGATGTTCTAGGTAGGTTTTAATAAGAAGCTTATTTTTATTTCAGTTCTGCAACAAATCAAAAATTACAAGAAAGTACAGAAAAAGAGAAACCTGGTTGCATCTACAAGACGTCAAAATCAGGCTGGTTTCTAAAGGGTTATTTTTACAACATTTGCTGTGCTCCCATTGTTTTTCAATACTGCACGTTAAAGCGTGTTTATGCAATACAGAATATTTGCTGCAGTCTTACTCTAATTTTGTGAGGTGGATGTTAGAATTGTTCTGTGCATTGGTAATTCCAGCTGGATGATTTTCAGAATGATCAGCCAGCAGCCGTTTGGAAAAGCAGAGGATTGAGGCAGTAAGAGGTAGTAAGCCTCCAAAAATCTCTCTGCTGGCAAGATATGGTGTTGCTGTGACTTGTCCTGACCTTGATGTGCAAGAGGCAGGCTAGTGGTACAAGTCTCAATAAAGTGAAAAATCTGTACCAACCCAAGAAATCCTGTGGTGCTGTTGTTTATTCGCTTGTTGCTCACTCTTTGCTACTGAGACTGCATCTAAGAGCTATTGGGTAAGGGCAGAATCTGGCCTATGGTCCATATGTTTCATTCTTTCATGTGTGAAAAAGACCTATGAGAAATCTCTATGCAGCATGTGTGGTTTTCAGGTAGATATTTACAAGACTGTGTATTGTGTCATTGAAATAGCTGAGGAGTGCTCGGTAAACCATTGTTTATTAACTTTTCACTGAGCACCTGGTGGACCACATGCTTCTCTAGCTACACATGTGCAGGACCTTCAGGAAATGCTCTGAGTGTGTTGTCTTGTTACGGTGTGCAGGTGAGAGGTGGCATGGGATAGAACTGAGTCCACAAACCCTTCATTCATTCAGACAGGAGGGGTTTTAATGCTGTGAAATAATGATTCAACTGCCAAGAAGTTCTCCTGTCCTAATGTGCTTGTATAGATGTATGTGTATATAGGAGTATGTGGTAAATGATGAATGAAATATGTTATTTTTGCCATTGTTTTAGAAAGACTTTATCTTCGGTGCCATGCTTCCTTCCAGTGAATGCTTCCTGAGGAATTTTGGTTAAAAATGTTTGAGATTGTTCAAACTTAAGCAGGTCATGTGGTAAGGCTATACTGTATTGTTTGGGAAGAAGAAACATGTCTTGAAAGGAAAATCGAGGTCTTTCCATCTGACCCAAACACATCAAGAATTATTTTGCAGGTATTTGAAATTTGCTTCTTAATGTAGCCTTCCGTCTCAGCACTCCCTCTGTCTGCAGCAGTTGTCCCGTTCCGTATCTCTGCTTTGCAAACAAGTAGCTGCTACAAAACCAGTCCTTCAGCCTTCTTGAAAACTTCTCTTGATTTTACAGCTTTCAGGGGAACAGTCTTTAAAAGATGATGTTAAGGATCTCTTTCTATTTCTGCAAGGGCTGTGCATATCAAAAATAAAATCCTGGGGCTTTTTTGCAACTGTTTGAGATAGCAGAAGGGGGTGCAGGTTGAGGCCAGCAACAGGGCCTAAATGGAACATGTATGGACAGTTGATGCAGAACCCTCCTCAAGCCTGGTGTGGCAATGAGAAGAGACAGGCGGGGAAGAGAAAGTAGAAATTATATGGGTGGCTGAATTTCCTGAAGAGCAGGGAGATTATGCACAGACCTGAAAGAATAGTTTATGAACAAATACAGGCTGTGGCCTGTTATGTGACCAAAATAAATATGGTTATTACAGGCATGACAGTAGAGGATTGTGTGCAGGAACTGATAGTGTTCACATTTAAATCCAGGCCCCTGAGATTTTTTTCAGACTCTTTTGAGTGCACTGAAATTCCCTTATTCCCTGCAGAGCAGTACAGGACAAATGGTAATTGTCTACCTAGAGTTTTACTGCTGTCTGGCTTTAAATAGATGTTCTCAAGATTGTCTGACCCAAAGTAGGCCCAGGTGTTTTTTTTGCTTCTTCCTTTTGTTTTGCAACATCTTGCAGTGAATTCCACGTGTTAGAGAAGAAAGATCACTTGGAAACATACACAGTGGCAAACCTCACCCTTTCTATTTCTTTTAATGCTATTGCATTCATGAGACGTCCACATAGAGATAATGAAAGAGAAAAAAAGCTTTACAAGGGAAATAGATTCCAGTTTAAGCTTCCAGGGGATTATTATAAACAGGGAGAAAAAATATTTTAAGGATTATGAGAAGTAGCTTGTCAGTGTCCTTTTAAGTAGAACAACTACTAATGCATTAGTTACAGAATTGTGTGAAATATAGCTTTTTACTAGGTTCTTTAGCTACAGTATATTAATCTTATAATCACAGTACATAAATGGTACATTATATACCCTCCCTTTTCCATCTCCCCTCCCCCCAACAAAAAAAAAAAAGTTGTATTTGTAGACCTTCTTCCATGAATGATCAAGAAAATCCTGTACACAGAACACCGTCTGATGCTACAAACATGTGTTTGCCCCTTTATAAGCATTTGCAGAAATTGTCAATCACCTTGTGTCATGTCAGGGTGTAAAGACCTTGTCTAGTGACATGTCACAGTGATCATCGAGGAGGGAGCAGCATCCGTAGTGCAGAGTAGGCAGGATCTCTCGACAACAGGCAAAATAGCAGTTTGGATGTCGAAGAGGGAACAGCATTTGCCAGCAATGCTTCTGATCTGGAATAAGGAATGGGCCAGGGATCCCACTGTGCTTCAATCATGCACAGTTTCACAGGCAGCCCTCACTCAAGCTATGACAAAGCTGTAATTTAGTCAACCTTCATTTACCACTTACTACACTTTAGCAGCAGCTTTATTGTAAGATCTGTCAGTAGTCTACGTTTGCAAGCCAGGCAAGCATGGTGCAGCCTCACACTTGTGGTTCAAACAACTGTAATTAAACTCATGTCAGGTTGCCACTGCAAATTCCAGGAGTCAAGAGGAGGAATATGCTCTCTGGGGATGCTCCTGGGTTGGGCCACTTGCTTGATTTTTATGAGACACCAACTGTTTGGGGCTATTAAAGTTGCAGGGGTGGTAATGTGTTATATGGCATCGTAGGCACCAAAGGTGTATTAAAAAAAAATTTAAAATAGTGAGAAAAGGCTGAGAGGTTGACACGATACAATTTCTGTTTATTGCTTTCCAATAAAACCCCTTGATTTTCATCGCTTGTTATTCTTACTTCTTTCTATTTTCTTTCTAGGTAATAGGAGATAATATTCTATGTTTTTCTTTATAAACTCCCACGTGTGATTTTAGGAGCAGATTCAAACCTCAACTGTCACAGATAGTGCTCCTGAATGTCCACATACAGTGATTATTACTTCTTTTGTCATGGATACTGATTCCAAATGAGAAGACCATAGGGGCATTTGGGGGAAGAATAGTCACTTGAGAAAGGACAGTGTTGTTAACATGAAGTGCTGTTTCCACCTAGGAATTAAGTTTAATTTCAAGATCTAGGAGAACACTGGGGAAAGGGGGAGAATGAAATCCCTACTATTTTAAAATTTTCATTATTTCCTCTGAGTTTTCGTCTGAACGGTCATGGCAGAAATGTAATTTTTGCTTTCATTTATTTTTGTTATTTTAAACCACTGCTTCTGTCGCAAGCATGTACTTAATTTTAGATGTGAATGTTAAAACTAATCAATGTTAAATAAACATGTTATCTTAATTAATAACTCTTTGAAACATCACCAGTCTTGTTTCTCCTCCTTTGTGCACTACCAGCAAAATTTTCAAATTTCATTAATAACACTTGACATAAACTAACTCAGATACTTGTGAATAGATCCAGCCACCCTTGTTGTCTTACATCTTTCCCTGCTGAAAAATATAGTTTGTTTTAAAGCTGAATTGTGTAGATTCCTGATATACTTTGGATTGTGACTGCAACTGTGAAAATCCTTATCATCTTGTCAGTGTCTGAGTTGGGGTGGGGTTTTTTTTGCTTTAGTTACTCTATAAAAAGTGTGAATTTGACAAGATACAGTTTCTAGCTAACTTCTATTTAGTGCATATTTTAACTAGTTTCTTACTCTAAAATTTTTCTCGTATGTACTTTCACAAACTGATTTTTGACAAATTTTTTTTTTTAAATATTAAGAGTATTTTTAAAGAGATTTATGTATTTCTGGAGTACTCAAATTATCTTGAATATTCAAATAGAACACAGGGCAAATTTTGTGTCATGAACATTTGACCTACCGAGCTAAATAAAGCTTTTCAAAATAGAAAAAAATATCATAGAGAAGAGAGATTTTTCCTCTATCAAGAGTGGAATGAAAGAATGGCCAGTAATGATTGTGTGTGTTTAATGAAAACCTTGGTCTTATATTTAGGCCAGAGGGGTGCACAAATGGGCACCTGCAGGCAAAGCAGGTACTTCATCAAATGCTTTCCTTCTCGAAAAACTCCCATCTTGCAAACATCAGGCAGAGAGGTATATGGGTAGGTAGTCTGCAGGTCAGGTAGGTGGGTGGTAGATTGATAGGTAGATTCATCAGAGCAAAACAATGGAAATAATGATGATGATAAGTGGTATTGTCCTTTTAAATGAATAGATTGTAATCTCCCCATGTCTAATTTTCTCCATAGCTGCCTTCCTTTTTATTTCCCTCCCTTCTAAGGATACTAAATATCTCATCCTTCTTGTGGAGATAATTTGGGAATTTACAGTTTCCAACAATCCTATGTATCGAACAATTTTTCTGCACCGTGCTTTTCAGTATTTTGCCTTATATGAGTGACTCATTAACCCTCGGCATTACAGGAAAGTTCAAGGGAAGTGTTATACTGACTGGGAGTGACAGATAAAGCTCATCCCAGATATTAGTGCTGACAGTAAAACTGGTTTGGAATGCAACAAGATTAAGAACAAATTTCATCCTACTTGTGAATCAAACTTATATGTGAAACATTTGTATGTTTCACATAAGATGTTCAAATAAACAAGAGTGCGGCCAGATCACTTTCTGTTCCCCTCTCCTGGTGTTTCCTTTGGATGCAGATTGAGCTGGTGTAGTATGGTCAGAAGTTCTGTGATTTCTTTTTCTGATTTAACCTTTTAGCTGCGGCAATATAGGTCTTTTTTGCTTTTTTCTTGGAAACCTCATCCTTCTAAGAAGTCCTCCATGCAGGAGTTCTGGGCTAAATTCTCTGTTGATCTCACTGTGAATGTATCAACTTCAGAGTTTCAGTGTCTGATGATCTTTGATGGGCCCAGAACAAGTGATTTTGTTGTAGTCTTAAATAGAAATAAACATTGTTACTTGAACTGGACATTGACTGGAGGAGTAGTTAACATTTATTTAAAAGTAAATAGCACTGTTTGCAACTGGAAAGGTGTATTAGAACTTATTTTAGTTAAAAAACTTGAACCTCAATAAAGATACTAGAGGCAGCAGCAGCTACAGGTAGAACCTGGACCTGAAAAGCGCTGAGTGCAGTGAGGGGGAAAGGCAGTACACAAAAACAGGTCTTGGAGAACACCAAGCCACAGCCACCAAATAGGAAATAGAATGTGTCATGGGAAAACAAAAGCTGGAATTTCCTTATGCCCTTATCCCAGTCCTCCCAGATTTTCCCCACATCTTATGAGTCTCCTCCAGGTGGACCCTACACAAAACAATCACAGCTGCCTGTCCCTGTCCTTGACTTCATAGTATGAGATTCCAGGGGGCTGGTTTTGATGTAACCTGGCTTCCTGAAGTCAGCTGGAATACTGTGTTCCTACGCTGCCACATTAAACTCTTGCACTTATGTCTTACCTACCTCTAAAGAGCCCCAGGTATTTCTGGCATTGTATAAATAGTAAATTACTTCATTCCTCTGAGCTCAAACAAGTATGTTTGACAGTTTTCCTGGTGGGCTCTGTGTCTAGGACAGCCTTTGTTCTCCCTTCATCGCATGAGGAAGAGAATGCAAAGTCTCTATGTATTTGACTAGGCCTGCTGGTTTTCCCTAATAACTTAAAAAATAGGCATAAAACAGACATCTTTGTATACTGTTTCTCATCTGCAGTGAAATATACAGCTGTATTTCACTATACGTGCTAGTAGCATGCAGCTGGTAGTTGCCACATGCAGGTGGTAGTAGTTAATATCTGGAGTGACAGTAAAGTACTATATTACAAAATCTAGTAACATGGCTTAAAACGACTGTATATCTCTTCTTTTCAGATTCTGATTGCCAGTATCATGTGCAGCTATAACAGGGAGGACTGGACTGAACTTTCAAAAATGGCTCAGGTAATGGTTTCCTGAATGTGTTCCTTCGTCTTTTTTTATTCTCCTTAAAAACAAGAGCTGCAATAAGGAATTTCTTGAAAGAAATACATTCAAAGTGAAAAATGAGTATTTAAAGCATGTCCGTTGTAATTTGTTTATTCTGTGTTTTCATTAAAATGATGGAAATGTAAATTTAAAGGAAATCTGTTCCATAAAAACGGTCCCTTGGATTTTTAAGCCGTACCTGGAAAGCCTTTAGTCTTTGAATCTATATACTTTTTATTTGCATTTTAAGCAAACTGTATATTATGACGGATGTCCTGATAAAATTTAATTCTACCTTTGAGAGCCTAACTTGATCTTACCTTGCCTACAGGCACGCTAGTTTGACAGCACCAGAAGAAATTTTGAATATAAAACTCTTGAATATTTAAAGTATAAAAGGCTCATTTAATGCTATTCTAGTTTTAATACAGACTTTCAAAAATGATAGCAGAGAAAGCCAGAGTATATAATAGCAGTCAGCAGGCTTCCTATAATATAAAGCCAATCTTACACAAATGCAAACAGACTATGCACCTGAAATTTTGATTCAATTTGAAGGAAAAAACCCTATTTAAAAACATGTCCCTGTGTTCATAGGGAATAATATAAGAAATGCTTGATTAAGACAGCAATAATTCCATTCAGAAAAGTGTCTATATCTGAATGTAAGACAAAGTTGTTATTCTTAAATTGTTTTTTTTTTTTCTACACAAAGTATCTAGAGGAAATAAAAGGTGTAGTTTCAGAACAATAAAGGAATGTTTTAACAAATTTAAGCCAACCCCAAAAAAAGTTAGCTTGACATTATTGCTGTCACTAGCCCAGATTTAAATGTTTTATAAGTTAGTTTGGTTTTTTTATGTTTGGTTTTTTTTTTGTATTTGTGTTTTCATATAGCTGAATGTGTATGTTTGGACATTATTGTTTCTTTATTCACATTGTCCTAAGCCCTTCTATGGTGATGCAGGAAGATACTTCTCTATTTTCTTTGGGCATTTTAAATGTATGAGGGGGAAAAAAAATCACCTTGGGGACTTGGAGAAGTAAAATTAAACATTATCAGTAATTAGCTTGGTGATCTTCAGCACTAGTCCGTTTTATACCTGTATTTATCTAATTGACCATGGAATCTATTGTGGAATCCGTGCTTGACAGGAGCAGTGCCACTTTTAAACTGACTAAGATGAACGGCTTTATTGTGCCATTTGCTCCTCTTTTATAATCCAGTGGTGCTGCTGTCCAACTTTAAGGCAGATGTTTCCAATCTGTGTTTGCATTTATGTTACCCCTTTAAGAAAACAGTTATTTAAATGCAATCAATAATGGTGTAAGCTATGTGGTATAACTTTCTTCCACAAAGTAGTTGTTAGTCTCTGCTCTGTGGAGAGACTAACACTTGTTTGGGGCGCTCCATAATCCACAACCGAAGAGCAGTGATATTTAATAGCATGCGTAGGATCCTACCTAGAAGGTAATAGATGTGGCTTTCCAAAGAGCAGAAGCCCCAGAAGGTACCGCGGTGCCTCTCGGCAGGAGGACGACCTATTCATACAAAAGGTCAGCTTGTCACAGAGGCCGACAGCACCAGCATCAGTGCAGCATGGCCAGGCTCACAGAGCTGACCAGGTTGTGGGTGGAGGATTCCTGAAAGTGATGGATGGCTTCTACCCTTCTCACGCGCCCGGGGAGCTGCTGAACCATGGCCACACAGCAGGCAAAGTTACTCCAGTTCAATAAGCAAAAACAAAATGCAAATGCAAAACAAAATACCAGTTACAGCCACGTGGAAGGCAATAGGAGAGGTCCTCATCTCAGGCTGGAGCAAGGGAGGAAGCAGAGTGTGTTTGTGCACTGCCCTTGTACACATTGGCTCCTCTGCCTTTTTAATTGTAGCTAATAGAGGGTGCTGAGGAGAAATTATCATGAATAATATGTTTGTATAGACTTTTTCTTAATACTCTGTTGTTTGACTTCAGAAACAAAAATATTTAATGACACAGTACAGGTGCTTGCAGAAAATTTAGAGACTAAATTCATTAAAGCAGAAAGGAGAAATTCACTACTGAGTCACAGTTCTTCGGAGTACAGAACCACCTGCCTAACACTGGCTACCAAACCCCGCTCTCAGTGCTGCCCTGAAGCCTTGTAATTACATTTCATTTTTTTAACATTTTCCAGAACCAACGCTTTATTGTGCTTCTCTCTTTTTCATTTATTTTTTACTTAAACTTCCTTTCTGATTTTGGAAGCCACATCAGTTTTTGAAATTTTTCTCCATAATCAACACATTTCTGTTTCAGCATAATGGGAGCTTTCTCTCTTTTAAATACAAAATTAAAAATCAAATGTCTAAAGGAATCCAAAATGAACAGTAAATGCTACAGGAAAGCATATATTACTTGACGTTAATTTCGCATTTTTTTTCCTTTTGCATGTTTCATAGGTTGCTGGTGCAGATGCGCTGGAGTTAAATCTATCATGTCCTCATGGCATGGGGGAGAGAGGCATGGGCCTGGCCTGTGGGCAGGTAGGTCTGTAACCAGAATCTCTTTCATGTCTCTTCAGCAATCCTGCGCTACCACATTGATAGTTACACCTCAGGGGAAAGACACAAGCAGCAGATTACTAGCTTGAGATTTTTAGGTTGACTGTGTTTAAATATTTAGTGCTGAAAGCAAAAAAGGCAGAAGCTGAGAATATACAAAATGCTTAGTTTTGCTAAGAACAAAAATGCATTATGTATTTGACAAGAAACAAGATGAAAAAAAAAATTTCCCAAAAGTGCTTGGACAGATTTTGTTGGTTTCCATTTCAGTGCCCTGTAGATATCTTTTAGATCACAACCCAGTAACTACTGCATATATCAATAGTGATTTTGAAGGACATGAAAAATACACATTTCATTTCAGAGCTTTTAGCATATGATCTCAACCGTATTTTAGAATCACGGAATAGAGCATACATTCTGGTAGTGCCACCTACAGTTAATGTCTTCTCTGTTAAGACCCTGTGCTCCCTTATCTATAGATTTAATGGTTTATACAATTTAGGTTGGAACTATCCATGCCTGATGTCTCTGCTGCGTAGAATGTGATGCAGAGTTTATCAGTGCGTCCCTTGACTTCAGTTAGGAGAATGTATGCTGTTTTGCCCGTGTAAAAAAAAAAAAGCATGCACAAAAACCAATTCTCATACTAGTATCCTTTTGAAGTTTTAAGATTTTTGCATGTTTTCATGATGGTTTGAAATTTGTTTTGGCTCTATGACATACCCAAATGTCATGAACTCATGTCTCTGAAAAATCTTGGTTCACAGTCTACTGGGAGAGATCTTCTAGAGTCTGACCAAAGTTTCAGAAGTCTAAAACCTGTTTGATTTCCCATCTTACTATGTTTTGAGAAGAGGGGGAAAAGAAGCTCAATATGAGCTGGCAATGTGTGCTGGCAGCACAGAAAGCCAACCATATCATAGGCTGCATCAAAAGAAGTGTGGTCAGCAGGTTGAGGGAGGTGATTCTGCCTCTCTGCTCTGCCCTGTTGAGACCCCACCTGGACTACTGTGTACAACTTTGGAGTCCTCAGCACAGGAAGGACTTGGAACTGGAGGACCACAAAAATGATCAGGGGCCTGGAGCACCTCTCCTGTGAGGAACGTCTGAGAGAGTTTGGGTTGTTGAGCCTGGAGAAGAGGAGATTCTGGGAAGATCTTATAATGACTTTCCAGTATCTGAAGGGTGCCTACAGGAGAGATGGAGAGGGACTCTTTGTTAGGGAGTATAGCAATAGGATGAGGGGTAACAGTTTTAAGCTGAAAGGGGAGATTTAGATAAGGTAGCAGGAAGAAATTCTTTACTATTAGGGTGGTGAGGCACTGCAACAGGTCACCCATAGAAGTTGTGGATGCCCCATCCCTGGAGGTGTTCAAGTCCAGGCTGCATGGGGCTGTGAGCAACCTGCTGTAGTGGGAGGTGTCCCTGCCTGTGTCAGGGGTGTTGGAACTAGCTTATCTTTAAGGTCCCCTCCAATCTGAACCATATTATGATTCTATGAAGAAGAAGAGTGAGATGCAGAGTGAGAACCATGACCTAAAATCAACACATATTATTCAGTTGATCTCATTGTAGAGAGATAGTAGACATCTAAATTTATCCTTACTTTCTCAGTTAAACACAAAACTTTTAAGAGCTGAGGTGTGGTTGGATAACTAAGCCATTAACTTTCTAAAACTTTTAGTAGGAAGACAGTAAAAGCTTTAATAGTTTCAGTGCAACTGTAGACACACTTCAGGTGTAGCTTTAATGTAGCACTATTGTCAGGCACTGTGCACAGGACATTTCAGTATTTTCTGTGAGCAAAATGATGTCAGTCTGTTTCATGCAATAGATTATTATTTTTAATGAAAGTCAAATAAGTGCTTTTTGTGACCAGTGGTCATTTACCAAAGTTATAATTAAATATGGGAGAGAATTACAAAAACCCTCGAGGACCACACTAGCAAAATGGGAATAGTTACTATTAATTTTTTCCCAAAAATGCATTCAGGGAGCTATAATATACAAAAAGCTGTATAGCTGTTTTTATAAGGTTATGATGCAATTCCCACCCTTCACTCTGCACACCATCACTCAGTAGTTTGGGCTGTCCCCACCGGAGGTGGCAGCAAGGCATGGAAGGGTGCAGTTTGGGCAGGGGGAGCCTTGAAGGTTTTATATGGAAGCTGATGTAGGCTCCTTTCAAGCATGCTTTTTCTTTTTTTCTTCTTTTTTCTTTTTTTTTCCCTTTTTCTTTTTTCCCTTTTTTTCTTTTTTCTTTTTTTTTTTTCAGGCATATGCTATTTCTAGCTTTCACTGGTTGGAATAATATATGCATGTGAAGTTTCTTAGATGTGTAGTCAGTAGGGAGCTGTCTGGCGACATGAGTTTTTACATATCTTTCAGCTATTGTAAAATCAGAGAACCAAATGCAAAATCTGAGCACTCAGGGCTATCGTGTGGATTTGTGACTCTCCTTGGAGGAGATCAGATCCATAAAGCAAGTAGAAGATTACATTATATATACATATATGTTTGTATAATAATAAAATTTCTCTCTACCCCATACAATATGGATAATCTTTTGAATGTTTAATACATACTACTCTTGCTTAAATATGTTCTTGTGTTCTCTTAACTGTCTCACCAAAATGAGAGTTCAGAAAAGAATCTACTACTCTGAACAAATAAATGAACAAAATAAGCCATCTTTAGTGGTCCAGATCCTGAGATCCTTCCTCAGAGTTGAATGAAATTAAATTATAGTGGCTTTAAATGTATTTTATCAAAGGAAAGGGTGAGGATAAACTGCATAGGATAAAAATACATGCAACGCCATTTATCAGTAGCCCTTCAGGGGGGCTTCCATGTATGGAGTCCCCTGGGGTCCCCATCATAAAACAAGGAAGTATTTTAGCTCTAGTCCTAATTTTAGGGTGTTTTTCTCCAGAGCTGATGTCAGATAGGTCATACATAAGTGGTGTGGGGAAAAGAGGGCTCAGGTATGCCCTGGCAAAAAACCCCACCGCTCAATATCTAGAAGTCAGGGCATGAGGCTTTGAGAGACAGAGCAGATTTCTTGGTTTTACAGCAGAGCAGGTTTTCTTAAATCTATTTGATAACATAATCCATGTCTTCATAGGAAAATTTTTTAAGGATTAGGACCCTTTTCACACCTAAGCACATTAAATCCTCAGGAAACTACAAAAATTGCTGAGACGAAAAATAATGGCAGAAAAACATGTATGTGTATTTTTACTATTTATGTCTAAAGTGTTCTGCCATTCTTTTGTTGTTAAAAAAAAAAAAGAAGGGAAAGGAAAGGTTAATTACACTGTCTACTTTTTCTCCTCATTTCAATTCCTACAGTGTGCCTAAGGGCAAGTATAGAAATCTGGGAACATGAGATTTGTTTTTTCTCTTATCCCATTTTGTTATCTAGTCTCAAAGACTTCCACTGTTTTAGACCCTCTGTAAATTTTAAAAATTCCTGGTGTATCCAAATTATATATATATATATATATATATAAAGACTTGGTACTAAGCCTGGCTGTTTGTTTTATACTGAATTACAGTTCTCAACTTCTATTTGATTTTAATTTCAAGTCATTAGTGCAGACACTCTGGCGCCCAAACAGCATAGCTAGCCAGAGGGTAATAGTAAGAGGCATCTGTATTGCTGCCAATAAGTTACTTAAAGCTGGTTCTGTATAAAATGCCAATTATATTTACTAATGCTGATTAATGATAATAAAGTTAAGCTTTGTATACTTTCATAACAATCTGCAACTGTATAAAAGTTGAGTATCATTAAAAATTGTAATAGAATTTCCACCACTAGATTTAACAGCGCTAATGCTCAAATTTTCTTTAAATCAGACAATGTAGAAAACATTTAATAGTAAATGTAAAGACAGCATGGTGAACAGCAGATTATTAAAAAAATTACACTATTGTTTTCCCGCTATAGTTCATGGCTGTAGTAATTATATCATAAAATTATGAAAATAAAATATCAATCAAACATCTGAGATGATAGCACTCACATTTCAGTGTCTAACTTGTGGTGTTGTGTTTGTGGTGCACTTTTTGTCTCTTCACTGGAAACCATGCTAAGATGTTTTAAATTTATTTTTTAACTTCCCACTCCTGAAAGTGGCATTAAATATCCAGAACCAATACTGTTATGTTGAATCAACAAATTTATGTGTTTCACTTTTTGGTTTTGGTCCAAAAGTCAACAAACATCTCCAGCTGCTCTGGTAAGAATCAATAAATAGTTGAATTGAGTAAATAATCTGGGCTTTTGTCTTGCATTCTTGCTAAATTTTATGTCATTCTATGTTGTTCAGATGAAGCCCCAGGTTTAGTATATGTAATGTGCATATACCTAAAATCATTAGAATAAGACCAACTAGGATGAGTGATATCCAAAGTCTACTAAAATATCAGTGACTCTCCTTGACATAACAGGTTGTGACAGATGAGAGAGGGAAGAAGAGAGCAGCTACACCTTCTTGAGAGGTAGTAACAAAGATGCTGGAGGAGTAGCTACAAAGAGGGAAAGATTATTCTCTGTAGCGTCAGATGATACAGGAAGGGGCAGTGGCCACAAATTGCAGGCTGAATGTTTCAGCCTGGGCATCAGGAAAATAATTCACTAAGGTGGTGATGCAGGTTGTGTACTCTCCATTGCTGGAGTTTTCAGGGCTCGGGCAGGCAAAGCCATGGCCCACCTCAACTGGTGTTGGCACTAGTGCCACTCAGAGCTGGAGTTTGGATGAGCTGCCCTCCAGAAGTCTATTCTGACAAACGTTGCTGTTGATTCACCCTGCTCAGTTCCTGTCCAAAGGTACTGTGTTGCTCATACCAGGGACAGGAAATGAGCAGTGGGTAAAGGGAAGCACAAGGACTCAACAGCTCACTTGGGGTGAGATGATCAGTAGGATAGCGGGATCTCAAATTGAAAGCAATGCATCAGTTAAATTTCCAAAGCACGGAGGGTGCTTCTGTACTTTTGAAAAAAAAAAAAAAAAAAAGTTCTCATATTCCTCATATTCAGAGGTCTCAACCTAAGTGCAAGAACAGAGATTCTTTATGCTATAAGCAAATATTTTAAAAGTTAATAACATCCTGGCTTATAAATATTTCTCATTAATTAGTCATACCTTCTAACCTCCAAAATATGAAAAATCTTTGCCTATCTCAGCATTTTAGCTGTAGGTTTGGAGAATTGTTTGCTTTTTTTAGTTTATATTGAAGGAGATATGTAGGTGTCTCTCGTGATCACTGAAATCCAGATCCTGTTGGTTTAACTATTCAGATCACACATAAAATGAACTTGCTTTGTAGTTCTTTTCTTACCTTTATTTTCATTTTACTTAAACTGTATTTGCTACAGCCTCTGCTGCTGGCTGTGTTCATGTTTATTGCCTGCAATTAGGAAGCAAGTTTCATGAAAGCTCACATTGCCTTATTCAGAAGAAGACAAATCTCTTAAAAACAAAAAGGAAAAAAAAAAACAAACACCAAAAGCCCTGGTTACTCTGCAAAGATGAGAACTGGCTGGATGGCACAATTAAATTTCCTCTGCTGTACCTTGGAAATAGGAAAGATGAGGCTGCTTTTTAATTGAAGTGCACAGCATAGCATGCTAATTCGCTGATGCTGTGCCAGCAAGGAGCTTGAAGTATTTTAAATAAATGATGCCCCAAACAGAATTTGATTATATCAGTGTTCATATGGCATTCTACTATCACCCTACAATAACACGCTGGTTAAGTATAATTCATTGAGTCCTGAAGGCAGTATTAGTTCTCTCTCTTCTCTTTTATATCAGTTACTTCAAGAAATTAATGCAAAGTACCGCAGGGTGATGCTACACTGTGCTATAGCAGCAGTGGGAACATTGCGACACAAAATCCAGTATAAACCAGTATAATCACAGTAAGGTGTTTGTGGTGGAGTTCCAGGATTTTTATGTCGTCTTGTTCTCTTCTATTGGCTACTTTTATCTGTGTTGACTGTGATCTTCAGAAAGTAAATCTTAGCTGATCTCACTGTCTTTGTGTCTGTCAGTGCCCTCTGTTGCTTTGGGACATGTTTCAACCAAATGATCTGTTTCAGTCATTTCTCAGAGTTGAAACTGTTTCAAAGATACTGATTTTCTGTAAGTTTCATAAAACTAGGCATTGGGGTAGCGGAGAGAAATCGTCTGCAGCCCAAGCTGATTGGATTTGATCAGGAGCCTGTACTGGGTTTGCAAGACAAGGTTTTGGTAACAGAGGGGCTACAAAGGTGGTTCTGTGAGAAGACGCCAGAAGCTTGCCCTGTGTCTGATGGAGCCAATGCCAGCTGTCTCCAAAATGGACCCACCACTGGCCAAGCCCAAGCCCATCAGTGGTGGTGATAGCACCGCTGTGATAATATATTTTAAAATGAAAAATCCTATCAAACTGCAGAACAGCAGCTGAAGAGAGGAGTGAGAATATGTGAAAGAAACAATCTGCAGACACCCAGATCAGTGAAGAAAGAAGGGGGAGGAGGTCCTCCAGGCACTGGAGCAGAAATTCCCCTGCAGCATGTGGTGAACACTGGTGAAGGCAGGCTGTCCCTCTGCAGCCCATGGAGGTTACCAGTGGAGCAGATATCCATCTACCTGCAGCCTGTGAATAACCCCGTGCCAGAGCAGGGGAGTATCCAAAGGAGGCTGTGACCCTGTTGGAAGGCCATGCTGGATCAGGTGTCTGGCAATACCAGTGGACCCCTGGAGAAATAAGCCCATGCTGGAGCAGGGTTGCTGGCAGAACTTGTGACCCCACAGGGGACCCATGCTGAAGCAGTCTGTTCCTGAAGGGCTGCACCACATGGGAGGGACTCATGCTAGAGAAGTTTGTGAAGAACCACAGCCTTTGAGAAGGACTTATATTGGAGAAATTCGTGGAGGACTGTCTCCAATGGGAGGTACCTCATGCTCCAGCATGGGAAAAGTGTGAGGAGTCCTCCCCCTGAGGAGGAAGGAGTAGCACAAACAACTTTGATGAACTAACTGCAACCTCCATTCCCTGTTCCCTTGCACTGCCTGGGAAGGAAGGATATAGAGAAAATTAGGAGTAAAATGGAGAGGAACTCACTTCTGGAAAGGGAAGGATGAGGGGAAGAGGTTTTAAGATTTAGTTTTTATTTCTAATTATCCTTGTCTCATGTCATTGATAAAAAATTAAATTAATTTCCCACAAGTTGAATCTGTTTTGCCCTTGGCAGTAATTGTTGAATGATCTCTCCCTGTCCCTATCTCAACCCTTTTCTCCCCTGTCCAGTTGAGGAGGGGGAGTGATAGAGCAGTTTTGATGGGTACCTGGTGTCCAGCCAGGGTCAACCCACCACAAAGCTGCAATAGTCCAGCTGAGGCAAAAGCTCAGACAGATGCAGAACATTCAGTCAGAAGGCACAGACTGCTCAGAAACAAGGATTCCTTGGCTCAGGCAGAGACGGTGTTATTCTGCATGTGCAGAGATGTGCTGCATTGGGTGCTGTTTTGCTAGGAGGATACTGGGGACGTGCAGGGAGAAGGGGTGCATTTTGTGGGCTTACATTCCTGGCTCCCATACTGATGGTGGCCATGTGTCATCTTTATGATAGTTCAGTTTTGTTGTCTTAACCTCTTTGGATTATTTTTTCACCGTGCCTGGTTGCATATGTCTCTTCTCTTTCTCTTTCCACTCCCTCCTCATTTAAAATCTTCCTCATAAAGTAAACCTTTTGCCGAGTTGCTTTCAAAGTAACAATTGACTCATGAGCTCTTTCACTGGAAATCTGAACAGAAAAAGCTTTCTGACTGTGTGGTTGCTCTTGAGTTGGAGACGTCACTCACCTTCCTCCAGTACCTGAGGATATGTTTCCTTTTCTGTTGCCCTCACAGAATTCAGGTGTGACAAAATGTCATCACATAAATGGGTTTCTTTATGTCTTTAGTTCTCTATGTCCTTTATGTGTTCACGTATTCTATTTGTAACATGTAAAAGGAGACAATACTTAATAACAAGGTACAACAGTTAATTGCTGTTTTGTCTTAAGAATTCTGTTTTTCATACGCTCGAGAAGAAATGAATTAAGATGCAAAGTTTAATAAATTCATCATCAGAACACCATTTGTAATTTTATATTGTGCCTTGACAATATTTAATCCACTGTTACTGCTTTGAAGGATTTTTAATTGAATTACTCAAAAGACAAAATGGAAAATGAAAAGGGATTATAAATAGGACAGTAATATTAACAGCACAACCAAATTGCTGAAACTTTTTAATAACGTTTTATGCCTGTTAATAAGATTCTAAATACTGTTTATATATGTTGACTTTTTATTTATATATGGAAAGCATTCTCTACAAAATGGATTTTCATAGAAAATGTAAAAGTTTCCTTGAAATTCATTAAAATTTAAAGCAAGTTATGGATAAACTTATTTTCAGTCTCACTAAGTTGGAAGCATTTCAGCTAGAATTCACATTATGGATGACAGATGGCACAAAAAAGACCAGTTTGGCCAACATATTAGTGACCTGCCAGTGTTTAAAAAGGAAACAAAAAGATTTGGGCTGTTTTAATAACACCTCAGTAGCCCATCTATGATGAAGTGAGTGCTTCCCAGAAAGAAATCCATGATTTTTTTTTCAAAACCAAAAGGCAGCCTTTACTTATTCTTGCAATTGTATTTTAGTGCACTGAGAAGCTTTCAGAAAAGGGAAAGGCAGACAACTCAGGCAAGCATATTTCTGTGGACTACACAGAAAGTATGGGTTAAATGTTTGGGTTAAATGTCCAGATCCTGTGGGCTGCTTTGCCTTTGGATATGTGGTCACAGCATAAGCTATTGCAGTTGTTCACAGCCATGGTATATGGTAAACAGGATTTATTGGAAAGGAAATGATCAGCATCAAGTATCTGCTGTGCAGGTAAAATAAAGTATTTTAAGATTGTGCATCTTGGTGCACAATAAAACTTAAGTATGCAGTACACATTAATAGCTTTTTCTTTCTATGGTTTCAGTTTTATGCCACCATTTGATAAAGTTAATTAACTAGACTCTTCGCTGCCTGCACAAGAACTTTTAAGACTAGGCTCATTTTTTTTTTTATTTTGTCTCACCTCCTATTAAAGTTAGGCAGTGTGCTGGGAGTCTTGCTCTTTACAGTAGACCAAATCTGTATGCAGGTTCATATGATGATCATTTTAAAACCAAGTGGGAAATCCTTCTCAGAGCGTAGGTTTTAAATTCCTAAGTTTGGTGATTTCAAAGGTTTGTGGTTTCAAAGGTTTATGTTTTCCTCAATTATGTGGTATTTTCTGCCTCTTTATTATAGGAAAGGACTGAGAACTTGCCTACCTGACCACAAGAAAGCTATTTGTAGCTGCAGCACTTAGATATTTGAGTTCTACGCTTCCCTTTAAAATATTTCATGTATGATGTAAACATAATCAAACCTTTATGCCTTCTAGCAGGTAATCTCTGCATGAACTAAAGAGCTGAAATACTGTTTAATCGTGCTGCGTAACACTTTTTTACAGTGATATATGTTATTTTGATTGGCTAGAAACAACCAAGATAAAATATTTTGTTCTGTCAGGGATAAAAAAGACATTTCTTATTAGTCAACCCTTTCCAGGAACCCATGCTGTTCGTAAATAAATCTTTCCAGTTAGTATCTCCAAGAAGTTTATAAATGTAATTGTGCAGTTTCACATTTTTCACTTGTAATGTTTAGGCCCAGTTGATAACAGAACAAATGATTTGCTAATTTGAACTGGCAATCTGTGCTTCACCCTTTCAGGCCAACTATTATTAACCTTTATCCCAACAACCAAAGAAAATAATGGTTGTGTCTGACTTCTTTAATGTTGCATTAAAATCAATAGCTGTAAATAATGATTGCGACAGTTTGGACTGACCTATGTCAATGACACGTAGAGAGAGTTTTTCCTATCATATAACAGTTTTTTAAAAAGTCTTATTATTAATTTTAAAAGTCTAAAGTTTTCTAACAGTGGAGTTTCTTCTGGTTCCTTATATTAACATTTTAAATTATTTTTAAAAAAAACTCAAAAGAACCCCCAAATTCGGAATAAAGAAAAATGTTATGGGTTTACTGCCTATTTAGAGACAGGACTCAAAATAAATTCAATTGTCTTTCTTTTAGTGCTGGGGAGAAAACAAGCTTTTATGTGATCTAAAAAAGAAAGTAATTGCAAAGCTGATTAAAGACAGCCACAAACCTTTCAAGTCTCAGTTGTACTTGATCTTGACATCTCTCTTATTGTTGTTCTAATTCCCAAAACAAATCTGTGTTTTGTACTTTAGTGTACCAGTCAATCAAAAATTTCCAGCTCATTTTTTACCTTATCTTCATGTTGGCTATCTTTTCAGTCATTAGGTGCTACATTGTCAAAGAAGGGGTGTAGGAGTGCAGTGATGCTAATAAGGCATCCAAAGTGGATCTCCCCACAGCACTTTGATAAATATATTCTTGAGTTTGGATACTGACCTATGTTAATATTGGTATCCATTAGATGAGATATAGTAAAAATACTTTGGAGTGTTGAGGGAGTTTTGATTGGTTTTGGTTTGTTTGGTTTATTTTAAATGCACTGTTAAATACCACTTATTTGTGCAGCTCCAGTATGCACTACAATAAAGAAATGCTGTAGCAACTTATTTTTCCCATTTTTAAATTTGGAATAGAGAGAGGTGGTCAGTAGTAATTTGTCTTATGTTTTTGACATCTTCCAAAGGTTCTAGTTGTAGAGTTGGAGAAGGGAGGAAGATGGTGATCTGCTAAAATTGAAATTTATTAAGAATTTCTTTTTCCTTAAAAGAGTCTTTTAAGGTTTATTTGGTTAAATGCTTGTTAAATTTCAAGTTCAATTTTTTAATGTGCAACAATATTTTTTTCCAAGCTTTTCCAAGTAGCCTAACTGTGAGAAGTAGGAATGACGGTAGTGTCATACTCTCATGCTGGCTTTTCTCAGTACCTTCTTATATCTCTCCCAGTGTAAACTGGGGCCCTGATCTTTGACTTTTCTGCTCAGCCATGACCAAAGTCTGGACCTAATCTAGAGTGACTTGATTTTATCCCATGACACATTGGTATTACTGGAAAAAAAGGAGAAATTTTCATTTACACTTCCCCCAAACAGAACTTGAAGAGACTGATCTGAAGAGCAGCTGATCAAGTCATGACACTATGCTTGAATCTTTACTTTTAAGTAATAAAATCCTAGCATCTAAGAATGGAGCTAGATGGCAGTGGCTTTTTAGTTCTTAAAATTTCCCAGAGGAAATAAAATTTTTAAAAAGTTGAATCAAGTCCCAGACTTTTGCTTAGATTTGTACTTTGGCAAAACCATCTATAAATTGAGTCGTTACTCCCTATAAATATATATAAGAAAGAAATTAAAAAAATATATATATAGTCTTTGCATGTTATTAAAATGATAATGTTTTTGCCTGAGTGAAATACTATAAGAAAAAGAATGTAGTCTGTAAAATCTAATGGGAATTTCACAAGCTATAGTTCTACATCTTAATCTGCCATATTTTGTTAGCAAAAATGTGCTTGTTTCACTAGTACTACATGCTTAGTTATATAAACCATATGATATCTCTTCAGTTTAAAAATATTACTGGTTTTCTTCAAATTTCAAAGAGAACAATTATTCTGTAGAATTAACATACATGTCTTAGTAGACTACTTTTAAAAGATTATTTTTTTTTTAATAAAGGAACATTTTAGAGTATGGAAGAGAGTAGAATATAAGACATATCCTTGAATTAAACCAGTGAGCAATAGTCATATTGTTGCTATGGTAGTGTTATGGTGTAGTTAAATGGTGACTATGTGGATTTTGCTTGATTCTTTTCATATTAATCTCTGATCTTTTAGAAATACTTCCACAAAAAAAAAGCCCTAAAACCTCTTTTTTTTTCAACATGCAAGTTAATTACTAAAAGCTGAAGGCCTAACCTGGAATGAAGGATTTTGATCCTCTCAGAACAAAATATATGGACATTTTTGAATTTTTATCCTGAACAGGATTTTCATGTACCACTTTTTGAAGGTGTCTAATGAGATTTTGAAGTTGTTTTGTTTGGGGTTTTTTTGATAAACTGATGGAAAAGGCTTCTGATACCTTTGGTACACATTGGGTCTCAGGCCAAAAGACAGCACAGTATTGAGTGAAAAAGAGTAATGAATTCACAGACTGTCGTTATCTCTAAAACTTTATTTTGTGGCATTGGTTTCACATCACATCATATCATAGATTCTAGCCAGAAGGATATAAGCTCTCATCCAGCAGCTACATTTTTGTGGGGTTGACCAGGCTGACCCAAAGCCTCTGAAGTCATTTAGGCATTTTTTTGAAACTTTTCTTAATAGATATAGATAGCTTCACATACAACTGTGAAAACTGTTATTCCTCCCTTAGGTTAAACTGCCTCATTTCTTTCTTTTTGACAGCTGCGGTCAATAGATGTTGACCAAAAGCTGTCAAACTCCTGAGAAATGAGGAAGCATTTTTAACTCCAGATGAGAAGTTGAGAGTTATTCGTCTTCTATCCTGGGAAATCCTTCCCTTAATTTGACAGGCTTTAAACAAATTTTTAGCTTTAATTGAGTTTGAAATGGGACAAATGTACAACCGTAAACTGCACCTTCTTAATATGTGAGAAGACCGTAAAATTAACCATGAGATTCAGAAATGGTGTCTCTCTTGCTATTGTGATGGTCTGCATTTCTCTACTTAGGTACCATGGAAATTTTTGGTAAGTTTAGAGATAGACAGTTTTATGAGGGCAATTTTGGACATCTCATAGGAGGAGGGAGAAAAGATAGCTGTGGAGAAGATCAGTAGTAATATGAAGAAAAAAATATGCATGCTAAAGATACTAATTTGCAATACTTTAAGCTGAATTTCCCATACTTTTACTTTTTCTTCACATTTGAAGGAATAGCAGAACAGTAGCTCTTCACACAGAAAGAAATTCTGATTTTATTTTTTTTTAATTCTGATTTCCTAATGGAATTCTGGATACGTGTTTGATCTGGAAAAGAAATACGTGATACGCACATGTAAAAAGCATTGAAGCTAACAGTTTATCAGGTTCACAAGGCATCAGAATGTCTATGGATCTCTGTAAAAGATGTAGAACCAGATGTACATGTTGAGCCAGTGGAATGAATTGAACAGGTAAAGAATCTGTTGAAATTATCATTACTCACTTTCTAAAGTTGCTCCAGATGTATCCTGCCTCTGCCTGCCTGCACTGCAGGTTGTGTGGCTGTAATGTTCGCAAGGAAAGGGTAGCATGGCCCAGAAGAAAGTCAACCTGTTGCATGGTGGTTATTTGCAGACAGTGAAAGATTCTTTTCTCCTTTCTTTTTCAGATAAGGGGGCATTTGAGTCCTCATGGGCTCTCAGACAGCAATTTGACTGATAGCAGGCCTAACTCTTCCCTTGTAGACTATTGTCAAATGACAGTAAAGTGAGAGTAGTACATGAATTAAATTTAAAAGCTGAATCTTGCAAATTCTCACCTATAAAGTTTTTCTTAGGCTACGTCATTCTTGAAAACACTCCCTCCTTTTCCCATAACTACCCATACTGTTTTGGAAAATGCATCTACTGTGCAGTATGAGGAAGTTAACTGTAGAACATTTTCTCATATTAAAAATTGCTCCAATGATAATAGATGTAAGAGGGCTACAATAATTTTTTTTTCTTTTTTTTGAAAAGTCAGTACAAAAATAAAATCTGCCATCATAAGAACACACTGATAAGGAACTTGTGGGGCCATTTGCCTACTAACCATACATAAGAAATATCATGTCAGCTTCATGTTTGTTAAATTAATACAAAGACAAAATAAGTCCTCTGTAACTTTGTATCAATATTTAAAATTGCAAACATTTTGACACAATGCATAATTCAGCCAGGAAAATCATTGACAAGAGATACTTATGAGAATAGTTTTATGGCCATCAAAGGCTTGAGGTTTATAAAGTTCACACTTGCATACACTTGCCAGACCCAGAGAGTGGTGGTGAATTGAATTAATTCCAGTTAAAGGCCAGTCATGAGTGGTGTACCACAGGGCTCGGTATTTGGGCCGGTTTTCTTTAACATCTTTGTTAAATGTGGGATTGAGTGCACCCTCAGTCAGTTTGCAGATGATACCAAACTAGGTGGGAGTGTCGACCTGCTTGAGGGTAGAAAGGCTTTGCAGAGGGAACTGGACAGGCTGGATTGATGGGCTGAGGCCATTGGGATGAGGTTCAGTAAGGGCAAGTACTGGATCCTGCACTTGGGTCACAATAACCCCATGCAGCACTACAGGCTTGGGGAAGAGTGGCTGGGGAGTTTCTTGGCAGAAATGACCTGGGGGTGTTGGTCAACAGCCAGTTAAACAAAAGCCAGCAGTGTGCCCGTGTGGCCACAAAGGCCAACAGTATCAGGAACAGCATGGTGAGTAGGACTCAGGAGGTGATCTTCCCCCTGTACTTGACACTGATGAGGCCCCATTTTGAGTACTGTGTCCAGTTTTGGGCTCCTTACCACAAAAAAAGACATTGAGGTGCTGCCCAGAGAAGGGCAGCAAAGCTGGTGAGGGGTCTGGAGAATAAACCTTATGAGGAAAAGCTAAGGGAGCTGGGACAGTTCAGATTGGATAAGAGAAGGCTGAGGGGAGACCTTATCACTCTCTACAACTAATGGAAAGGAGAGGTGAGGGTTGGTCTCTTTTCCCAAGTCACGGGTGATAGAACAAGAGGAAATGGCGCCATCCCTGGATGTATTTAAAAGACGGGTTGACACAGTGCTTAATGACATAGTTTGGTGATGAGTTTTTATCAGAGTTAGGCTGATGGTTGGTCTAGATCATCTCAAAGGTCCCTTCCAACCTAGACAAGTCTATGATTCTATGATTAAATAGTGTTTTAATTTCTGAAACCTTGTTATTTAGGTAATTGTAGTCAGTGACAGATGAAATTTAAGGACTTTACATGCAAACTCCTAATGCATCTTGCATCATTCTCTGTGGCATCTCTAGAACTTCCCATCATTGCAGTCAGGATAAATGGACTTGCGCAAATCATCAACATGACCTGCAATGATAACTCCAGTAGTTCTATGAAATAAAGCCTTCATACATCAGGATTCTGTCCAAGAAGAGTTATGTTTTTATACTTGCCACAGGTACAAAGGTCCTTATCCTGTCCTTAGTGAGGCAGAACTGCTACCATTATAGTAATTAGGGATGGACTGAATATTGCATGATATGGTCCATTTTCTCTAGTGCTAATTAGGCAAAATAAGCTAACGTGCTGTACTGAGTGGTAACCTTCCTTCTGAAGTTCTTGGGGGAAATTTTCTGACAGGTTTCTTTTCATGACATCTTTCAGATTGACATTTGTGTTCTTTATATATGCACACATACATACATACATGCACTCACACATACGTGCTTCCCAAGGACTGTTTGTATAGCTAAAAAAAGCATGTTCATTACCGTAAAGTACTTGTATTTCTAGCTTTTGCATTATTCAAATACTCTGAAAACTTGATTCAATTCAAGTATGAAAAAATTCTTTTGTTAACGTGGAAAGTATCTCACAGTTTAAGGTATTCCGAAGAATAAAGAGCAATTTTCTGCCAGAAAACCTGTTCAGATCCGTATGCAAATGACTTGGTAAAAACTGGGCACCAAGACAAGGTGAGTTTCAGGAGGTGCATCTCAGTCTACCTGACTCTTCCCTCTCCTTTTATTAAACAGATATAATAGTACTTCCCTACCTCAGAGAGGTGTTCTGGACACGGTATGAAGATTGTGCAGAAGCAGGATAGTGTAAAAATAAGGACCCTGCAAGAACACTGAAAATAGGTCATAGTAAAAATTTCCAAAATTTCCAAAAAACTACAGCCAGACATTTCTGTGATAATCTGTTCATGGTGTTATTTCTTTCCATGAAACACAAGGAGAGGTGACCTACTCCAAGCACAGCATTTTCACACTCCTTTTTAAACATGCAGGATGTATCTGCCTTGGGGGTGTTAGGACGTGGGATTCATCTCATTACCAATGCCAAATGCAATCAGTAGACAACTTGCTGCTTTAATTTCTGAGGACTTATTCTTATAGTTATGGTTGTAGTTAAGCTTATCATGTGATCATTTAGAAAAAAAGGTGAATAGTTGTTTTTCCTCTAGTATATCTACCCATTGGCAATGAGTAGTTAGGATTAAAAGCTCCATCTAGCCCAAGGCTATAATGAATATTCAGGAGAAATGATTCTGTACTGCTGCTTAGGGAAGTAAAAAGACAACCCCTGTAACATTCAAATCTCCTGTGCCTTTGGAATAAACAAGCAATATTTGATTAAGAACAGTAAGACAGAAGACACAGTGATGTACATCTCATACCGAAAGAGACTTTATATGGTATTAAATTACCAACAAATTCCTGTAGGTACAGTGCATGAATCAATATTATGTTTTAGCTGATAATAATTTCACCAAGCTTCTATTTAGGTGGTATTTGTTTTAAAAAAAAATAAAACTAAATGCAGCAGATAAATGAAGTGTGCTACCAATGGATGTTGCAATCCATTGAAGCATTTGTTCATACTTCTGGATTGACACACAAAGCAAAATAATGCTATACATTCTGTAACAGTCTCACTGTATCATCATTAAAAGACACACGACAAACCCAGTATAGAGGAAGCTAATTTGCAACAACATGGTAGACTTTAAAACAAAAGCATTAAAATCCTGTACTACATTACACAGAATAATACTTTAGTTAGTTCATATTGTTGATTTTGCAAATGTAAATGTCCAGCTGTTTTTACAGCTAATAACATTTTACATATCAAGCCATTTAGAAAATCTTTCTCAACTATGCAGGCTTCATCAACCACTTCATCAGTGGTAAAAGCTGAAGACACTTTCATGAAGTTGGATTGGGGTAAAAAAGATATTTATGTAGTACTAGCAGTGATGGGTATTTTTTGTAATGTGATTGACAGGTCTCAAGATTCATTCTCATACAAGTTATATGCTCATCCTTGAATGCTTTATAAATCAAATCTCTGTTAAGAATCAGTAAATGCAATTTGTAAATTGGGGTCAATCTTTCAGAGATCCAAGTAGATGGGAGGGCCTGAATCAGCAAAATGAGTTAGACCAAAATGAAGTCTGTACATATCCTCTGTAAAACTAGTTTTTGATACCAGGCTGCTCACCGTGTTAAATTTGCCCGAGTTAAACTTTTCTGAAAGAGATAAATTAATATTCTCAAAAATATTAAATTTTGAATGGCATTTTAAATTGGAATAATTTCCTTAGTCAATGATTGCAATTATAAGTGAATCCTCTATTTGTGTTCACATAAATATTTCTCAAAAGTTGTGTTCTTGTGTGACCTCTGCAAATTGTCCTCAGTCCAAAGGCAAACTCCTATTGTTTGTCTGAGGTTGTACATCACCCAGTGAACTTTCTCTGGGTTATACAAATGTAGCTCATTCATTTCAGATGAAAATTGTGACATGAATATCTTCTGGTTTCAACCATCTGATGACTTATGATGCATTTTTACAAGTCAGCAGTGCAAATATGGTAGGAAATTAAGAATTTTATAAATGAATGGATAACTTTTTCTTGATGACCTACAATAAAAAAATTGTGATGATACAAATGAAATCAGGTGGGGAAATTATTCCCTTTGAAAATATGTTAGTTGTCTGTAGAGCATAAAAGCTCCACATGTGGTGGCTTCATCACATTGTAATCGCTCTGGCTGCGGGGAAGCTCAGGCATGTAGTGACTGTTGCTGCTGGACATCTGTGATGTCACTCCAAGGGGGGAGAGAGGACGGGCTCAGATGGCTTGCTGATGTTAGCCACTGCGCCAGGTGGGGGCTGGAAGCAGAAGAGAGGGCAGA
The DNA here is from genome assembly GCA_013400555.1 of Jacana jacana. NCBI lineage: Eukaryota > Metazoa > Chordata > Aves > Charadriiformes > Jacanidae > Jacana > Jacana jacana. Next base: position 12,292 of record VZTM01015742.1, on the reverse strand, counting down.
TGTGGAGGACAAGGGTGGGAGGTTGGGTCAACTGGATGCTCCAGTACAACTCCACTGTAGGATGCACACTGGAAAAGGAAGCAGTAAGATCTGTCACGTGCGTATGTTTTGGGGCCTGCAAAAGTGTAAGCAGTAATTTCTTTTTAAAGTATCCAGTCTTATCTTTGCATGATATTCATTTAATGAGCAAATGAATTAGAGAAAAGATTGGGGGGAGGGGGGAAAATTAGCTTTAGAAATACCTTATTCATTCCAAATTTGTCAAAATTAACAGAAATCCTAGGTTTTTGTGTCAAACTTGACACCTTTCCAGTTCCTACAGTGACTGTCTCACTATGCAGCAAAGCACTATGTTAACTTTTTTCATTTTTTCTGTGTTTCCTCACTAAGCATTCTTATTCTTTCCTTGGAATATTAAATGAAGTAAAATCAAAGATTTCTCCTCCTTCAGTTGAGTTTTCAAGCCATTTTCCTAGTAAGTTACCTGTGGTTTTATGGGTATCAAAGATGTGCAGGTTTCTAGGACTACTAGAATGGAAACTTTCAAAAGGGCTTTGTCTGATCATGGGCTTTGCAATCAGATACCCAAACTGCTTACTACCTTAAGAAACTGAAGACCCTTCCATTGCATTTGTTGCGGTAATCTTGGTGTGGAATAAGCAGAACCGATGGAGAATGAAAGTCTTTACTTACTTTTGGGGAAGAAAAAAAAAGTATTTCTTAAGAAACTAGTTAAATTGTCCTAGGTAGGATAGCAATGAGGTTTATATGAATGAAAGAGATCTCACAATAAGCTATTCAATGTGGATTAAAATAATTATAGTTTTTAAAGTGTTAATGTGTGTTGGAGCAAGAATTTTTATGGCAGCACTATAAGCACAACAGAGTCAGCATAATGAATGATGTGGTGGCAGCATACTGAACATTATCACAAGGATTTCTAAGAATTAACATTAAAGATATAAAATTCATGTCTTCTAGAGGGTTTCTCATTTCTGTGTTGGGCCTCAAGGAAATTCCAAACAGAAATGAAAGTCAAAGATGCCACTACTTTCATACTGCCAGTGCAGCGTTCATACATATTTCATGGAAGCTGCATGGGCGGGGAGATCATCATTTTTATTGGAATGGCGCAGCTAAGTCTCAGGGTTTTACTATTCATGTCAAGCACTGTGTACTTTCCAGGAACACAGCCTGTGGGGTTTTTTTTTGTTTGTATTTAACCACTGGTGTAAAAAGAAGAAAGAACAAGGGGATATTTCCTGGGTTTTCACTAGACTGACAATCTTGGTGTCCAAGGCATTGTTTTAAATTAAACTTCATTTAGGTTCATCCCATTTTCAGTTGCTACATAATAATGCAACTTTCTGAGTTTTTTTGACATCCAAATGGGAGAAAGTTATTCATATATGACAAACTTAATCATCTGAGAGAGTAATAAAGGTTTAGTAAATATAAATAATTGCTGTGGTACCAATTAGCCTACCCATAGGGTTATACTTGTACTAAATCTTCTAATAGCACCATTCAAATTTTAACCAGACCATGCACTGTGTTCTACATGCACCAGTATTGCAAATTTTAAGGCATTTTTTGAAGAGTATTATCAATAGCTAAAAGAAAAACAAAACAACAAACCATACCCTGAGAGTTATATTGAACAATAACCCTTATACATGCCAGACACAGAATGTTAGTTCCACTGAGCCGTTTTCAATGGAAAGGACAGTTGATTGCTGTCTTCATGAGACATATTCCATACGGGAAGTAAATGCTCAAAAATGAAAAGCCAACACTTGAAGATTTCAATTTCTGGCTTTAAGAGAGAAGATTTTGATCTTTCATTTACACTATGGCCATCCCAAGTTATTCTCCGAAGTCAGAGGAGAGTTTGAAATGCTGAATTGCACTCTGATAGCCCCGCAACCTCAACTCATCCTTGTCGTGCTCATCAAGGCCTGATCAGCAAATGGTTTTATAGGCTACTGGTTATTTTCAACACACCTTACATAGAGTGATTCACTAAACCTGAAAAGTATGTTTTTTAAATAAGTGGGTAAAGAAAGTCTCCGTCTTCCGAAATGATATTTTCTCCTCTCTGGGAAGGGAGCATTTTGTGACATCTTTCTCTTTTTGGGAACAACAACAATGAAAAAAAAAAAAAAAACCACCAAAAAAACCCCAAAACAAACAAACACACAAAAAGGTACATTTTCCTTTTTTCATGAACTAGCCTTTGTGTAATGGATTTACAGTTATTCAGTGTGTCTGAAATGAGTTAACTAATGAGATGAAGTTCAGTCCTGATGCGTAATTTCACAAAATCGCAGTGTATCCCCTTATAGGAAACTTTTCTATTTCCTTGATATACCTTTTGTTCATATTACTTTTAATTATGTTCTGTATTTATCTGACCTATTTGAACAGGATCCAGAGCTGGTACGGAACATCTGTCGCTGGGTTAGACAAGCTGTTCAGATTCCTTTCTTTGCCAAGCTGACCCCAAATGTCACTGATATTGTGAATATTGCGATGGCTGCACAGGAAGGTAACAGACTCCAGTGCACAAGCTGTGCAGACTTACTAATTTGCTACATGGGGGAAGATAGGGGAGTTGCTGGAATAATAACAAATAACAACCAAAACTAATATAAAAATAGTTTATTTGTTGTATTTAGAATAAGCACTGTGATCAGAGGCTTCCTAATTTTTGCCCATGCTTCTAGCATATAGCAACACATGAAGAAAACTACATTAGACTGTTAACAATACATCATGTATGTTTGTGTGTGTGTTCATCTGCATGGTCCTGTTTCTATCATATTTATGTTTACCATATTCCTGCATTTAGTAGTGAAAATGGCATATGCAACCTGAGAAAACAGAAATACAGCTCTTGAAGGTATATATATTTTTTTCCTTCAAGCATAAAGAACAAAATGTCAGGAAATAAGTTTGCAAGTAGGTGTATTAATCCATCACTTAGAAATGTGGTCATCATTTCTGTCTCATTGTTCATTTTGTTTTGCTCCTCACTATGTGAAATGAGAATATGGGCTGGCTCCATCAGTGCAGAGTTGGTGTCACCAGCTTGGAGGAGGTGACCCCTGTCCTGGGGCACCTCCAGTTGCTGAACAATCACTGTACCAGGTTCTGTCCCACACAACTGAAGGGCAGAGATCTGCCTGTCAGCCCCCATGGTTCCCACGTGTGCTGTGCCTTGAAGCTACTGCTAAATCTATTAGCCCGGGATTGGTCTTAAGGACCATTCTGTGCATCCCCTTACAGTTTGTTGCTTTCTGTCTTCAGCTGTTTATTTGAATTTCTAGTTATTTCACAGTTTCACAGTTTTGCGTTGCTTTTTTTCCTCTCTTGTTCCTATACACATGATTTAACAAAAAGCGACTGACCTTTTATTTCACAGGTGGTGCAGATGGTGTTACAGCCACCAATACTGTGTCAGGACTGATGGGACTGAAAGCAGACAGCACACCTTGGCCAGCAGTTGGTGGAGGACTGAGGACCACATATGGTGGCATGTCAGGTAGGTGTTGCCCTTTCTGATGCATGGTACTTCCTTGGAGGCTTTCAAAACATCAGGAGGTCCTTGTAGTGGGCTAGAATATCATGTCTGCAGTCGCACCGAGTCCTTAAAGCTCACTTCTGGTCAATGTTTCTAATAGTCATGACAGATGGAACAGATTAAGTGTGAAGGCTCTTGGGTTGCCCTTTCCTTAATGGTAAAACGCTGCATCAGAATACCATGATAGGGTCACTGGAGAGGGAAGGAAATCTCTTCTCTTGTGACCCTCACTTTTCCTTAAATTTTTCATTCTGTCACAATTGTCAGGCCCCACGTTAGACAGAGGCTAATGAAAGGGCATTGCAGGGGGAAATATCAACAATCCAAATGCAGTATATATTTCATAGCTCGAACTCCAGCCTTCCTCCTTCCCACCGAGTGCACCTCGTCCAAGGAGGTTATTTCCTCCTCTTCCCACTGTGGTAAAAATGATAGACTGTATTAGGCAAATATATGCATATTTTTGTAGCCTATTCCTCGAGATATACAAGAATGTCTTCTGTAGACCATATTTCCAAGTCCTGCTTCACAGTTTAATTTTAAAACCAGCAGCAAAACTTTTACACTCCAGTTCAGTGCCTGTGCACACTAATGTATTAATCTATTGACCCTGTGCACTCTGTTGCTGTGACAACATGAACTTGGCCCTGCAAAGACAATACTGTGAGCTTCTTGACTTTACTTGCATGGAGATTAGTCTCCTTGGTGATAGAGGTAGCAATAAATATACATAACAGAAGTAATAGCATTGTCCCGATTGAGTCAAACGCTATTTTATCAGACCCGCCTCCTACCTCACCCCAAAAACATAATCAGAGGAGACCAGACAGGCAAAAAATGCTTTATTTTATGTGACCGCTGTTATCCTTAGAGAACCACAAGAAATGTAGCAAAAGATATCTTTTAAACAAACTTTAATTCAGACAGGTGTATTCAGTGGAAAATTGCCTCATTGCCTTAGATAACTACATGGAATTTTGAATTTTTTACAGAACACTGAAAAGCAAGGAAAAGATAACAATCAGAAAAAATCGTTATGTCTATTGCATAATGATTATTTCACAGTGACAGTCCAATAAGATATTTTATTTTAATATTATGCAAAATGGGAGGAAGAGGGGAAGAAGAAGAGAACAGCTACAGCCCATTTCAATTTCTCTAGCCTGCCATGTTGACAGGAAAAGAATAAAGGAGGTCACAGTGGGTGCTGTGCATTAAAAATTAATAAAAGAACTATTGCAGTAGTATTTTATGTAAGTAACACCATTCACATTTTCTCATGTAAGTTGCAATTTCTGAATATTCCTTCCTACCACAAGTCTGTCTAATAAAATCTATAAAATGACTGCATCATAAAAAGTGTGCCTCTTATGTCACAAATTTAAGACATGTATGTAGCATAAATTACAGTGGCACCTGGATGCTCAGCTATAAGGGAGGACGTACCAGAATTTTTGTAGTTTATGATTCTGTTATAAATGGGACCTAAGGAAAAGTTTTTTGTGTATTTTATTTATGTTGTTTTTATTTTTATATAATGTAATATATAGTAGTGTGTGTAAGTATTTTTTTCCTGAAGTTTTAATGTATCAGAAGAGATAGAAAATGTCATTTTAGGATGCACCATTACCTATGACGTAAATCTGGTTATTTAAAAAATACGAAAACCACTGGAAGTCCTGTCAATTTATTACGAGAGCATAATAAACAAAGAGCATATTGTTGCAGACAAATATATAGAGATTTCATGCTGATAATTGACATCGGTAGGTCTCAATCCCACAACTCATCGCGTAAAAGAAAGCCCCAGAGCCAACATGCTCCGCAACACATTGCAATACTTTCTGCTCAGCGATCAGGGTACAGCAGTATTCGAATTTACAATAGCAGGAAAGCAATTTTAAATCAAGAGCACCAGCATGCTTACAAGAAGACGAAAAATGGAAGAGCCTGTCATCTTGTCAGAGCAAGGGGCAGGGTGGCCATACTTCTGAGGTCTGTTCCTGGCTGTGCCAGGGCTCAGCCGTGTGGCCTGCAGCCAGACACTTGACCTTTCTGTGCTTTATTTCTCCTGTCTGTGAAATGGCAGTTACACCACTTACATGCCTACAGGCTTGTTGGGAAGTGCTCTGTGGTCCTGGCATGAAAGTCGCTTCATAGTGTAAAGTATTGGGTTTGTATTTTCATTTGTTTAAACTTCTTGTTCTGTTTTGGTATCTGATAGAGTCAGTAAGCTTTTGTTGTTTTTTCAATAATTCCTCTCAAGAGAAAATTAATATTTTAAGTGAAAGTTGGTGCTGTTATAGAAGCAGTAAGCCTGGTCCATTTTCCATGTGTTTTACCAAAGCACAGCTGGTTTATCATGTTCGCTAGTGCACAAACCTAGAGCAGATACAGGGCACAGCCAAAAGCTGTATCTCGCTTTCTGGACTTTTTCCAGTTGCTCATATTTTAGTTCTTTTGTGGATGAGAGATGCCTCTGGCATGGCAGAGAGGAATAGTAAGTGGTGGCAGGCATTGCTGCCCAGCTGGGCACAGTACCAGTGGTGACGGGTGGCCCTGTGGATGGGGTGGGAGCTGCCCCCAGCCCTCAGTCATGTCTGCTGGGACTGTCTGAAAGGTATATGGGCCCAAAGCTAGTGACCCTTAGCATCACCCAGCCTGTAAGGAATTTCTGGAGTGCTATATTAAACTGGATTTTGATCAGTCTGGGATTGCTTATCTTTTCTCCCCTTCTCTTTACATATAAATCATAGGAAACTCCCTATCTTCAGTAACATTGCCCGCTCATATAGGGGTTGCTGTGTCTGAAAGGGTGGTTTTGCTTTGGTGAGTCAAAAGCACAAGCTGCTCTGCTTAGAGTCCAACATCAGCAGTGGGGACACTTTCCTCCCTCCATGTCATGCAGAGAAACGTGCTCTGTCCTCTATGCTCTGCATTTCCATTCCCTCCCCCGGGAGCTGAAGGAACCCCAGGCTTCAGCCGAGGACTGCAGCATGCAAGAGGATGTGGCCAGCAGAAGGCTGGAGGTAAGCCACCACAGCACAAAACTTAAAAGTCAGCACTTTGCACCCCAAAACAAGGCTGCAGACCAGCCCCGGGCTTTGCTTGCTCAAGGGTTTTGCTCAAAGCTCAGGGCTGGCTCCTGCCTGCCAACCAGCAGGGCCTGAGGGGAGGAAGGTGCTTCATGGTGCCCAGTAGGATTTGAGGGGGACAGCAGGATTGGCAGCCTAGCCAGGGAAGGTCTGTGGCCCAGCGGCAGAGACCAGACCACCTTGCAAGCAAGGTCTTCTCTAAAAGGATAGGTGGTATTCTGTGTTTTATAAATTCACTATTTAATATGGTGCGGGTTGCCTTTTCAAGTGAGTGCAAACTTCCTCCACTGAGTTTGGTGAAGGTTTCCATCAAAGAGCAAATAATCACGTATGTTAATGCCCCGTCCAAGTAGACACCTGACATTTTGACTTACAGTCTGCCTTATCCTCCAGAGTTCAGAAATATCCTACATGGCCATGTACTGAAGAAAGCTTTTCTGTCTACGAGTTCCCGTTGACAGCCTCTTTCGTCCTCTTCTTGTCTGCCTCGTGCAGAAGCAGCTATGTGCAGGAGAATTATTTGTTCTTCCAGAAAAGACAGGTGTTGGAAAGGGAATTTCTTCTTAATTCTCCTCAAATTACTAAATGATAGGTAGTTTCCTATGGCTTGTCTCTAATGAATAAAGATATTTTTTTTAAAAAAGATTTATAAACATCATTGCCAGATCCTGGGATGTTATGAGAACAGACATGTCTCTGGATCTTTAAAACATTTTTTACGAAATCTTTCAAAGAAGGAGAGACTTAATGAGATTACTTTAAAACCCCCATTTAGCTTTGAGTTGTCACAGTCAGTATTTTCTTCCCAGCCAGTGCTCGGGCAGTGACCTTCCTGTTTTGATCTAATTTGATCAGCTGAAAATTGCTAAGTTGTAAGAAGCATTGCTGTTTCCTCCTTCCTACCCTCCTGTTTGTTGGTTGGTTTTGACAGGGAAGGATACCAGTATCCCAGGTGAGTGTTTGACTACTAGACTGTAGGATTAGTCTCTCCCTCTTCCCCACTTCCCTGCAAATATTGAATTATTAATACAAAGCGAAACAGCTCTCACAGGACACACACTCATACTAGCACAGCCTGCTGACCTGCACACAGGAGAGCCAGGTTTAAATCCCAGATGTGAGCCTGGGTCTCAGCTGGGTCCCCTGGATTCCAAGCTTACCCTCTGACTATTGTCTTCTAAAATCTCTGGTTTTTCTTCTGATTTTTCTTCACCTTCTACCCGTATCCTGGTGCCAAAACTGTTTGTCAGAATAAATTCACTTTATTTTTGACAAATTGTTGTTTTCTAATAAAGTTAATTTCTAATTGGCAGTGTGGAGCGTTAGCTGAGTCCAAGGGCTGTGGTAGCCCTATGGATTACTGGGGCCCAGTACGTGACAGGACATTATGCTTTGAGGATCCCAGTCTTCATCCATTTTTTATAAGTTTCCAGGAACTGCCCATTACTCAAAATGTGGAAGTGTCCTAATGAAACCTCCAAAATATGTTTAAGGAAATAAGCCCTTACAATGAAAGGAAAACACTAAGATACGGCTTCCCAAACTATGTAACAATCATGTGTTTGCTGGATGAGAGACATAGTTTGATTACCATTAGGGGCCTTTATGAGCCAGCAGTATTTCAGGTTTGAGAACAGAGAATACATGAGATTTTACCCTGAGTTCTTTCTAATAAGCATGCAATGCAGAGTATTTGTTCTTTAAAAAGAAGCTAGTGCTGGTTTTTTTTATCCTCACAAGAAGTAATGACCTCTGGCTCTGAAAGAGATGTTTTAGTCTGTAAAGTATAAATTATTTTGGAAATGTATATTTTATAGGTACTAGAAATAAGATGGCAGGTTTCCCGGAGAAATGTTAATATACTGTCAGCAACTATATACTTCCCCCAGATGTGATTCCTTTTAATGTATTTTAATTTCTTTAAAAAAAAAAAAACCAACAAGTTTTTTCATGAGCTTTCATACTGTGCTTCTATATTCCAGATGTGTTTTATGAAACACATCACATTGCAGCACAATAGGATATCCATTCCAGGCAAAATAGAGCAGAGCTTCTGTTTGAATTTCCATGGTTTTTTGTTCTTTGTCATCTGTTTGTTTCTTTGTTTTTGTCTGGAAGCCAGATCCTTAGGGGATAAATTTATAAAACCATACACTGGACTTAATAAAAAACTTAGTTTAAAAGCAAATCTCTCCACAGTGCACTCACTATGTAACCTTTTAATGCTTTTTTTTCAAAAATATTGCAGTATTTTACAGCAGTAGTTCCAATACTTCACGTCTACGCTCGGTTATTGCTTTGTCCAATTATTATATTCTGTAGCATTTTGTCCTTATTTGCATGAATATATTGTACAGCATGTTTGAATACATATATTTTTATTTTTTTCCAGAACAAGAGAGATTCTGAAAGTTGTGTGTTATAACTTCATAGTTGACCACAAGGGATGTCAGAAGGAATATACCTA
>VZTM01015741.1:1797-16075 GCA_013400555.1 Jacana jacana | reverse complement strand
TGCAGAGTCCCTTGTGCATTCCATCAGTCAGGTGCTATTCTAAACATGTTTCTTCTTTATGCATTTTTATTTTTTCCTTCTGTAGTAATCAGCAAGTTCAGAAGTCTTGCATTTCAGTAACTGTTGCCTAAAATATGGAAACTAAATATTCATAGACGTACATATCAATGTATGACAACTAGAGCAACCCTAGGGACATTATTACTTTCTGCCAACTGAAGAGGCATGGATAAGGATGGCCTTAATGCCTGGCTACTCCTCTTGACCATTCCATTTTTCCTTTCTCTGCCTGCCTGCCTGACTCTCTTCATGGGCTGGGAGATTGCTGGAGAAGTACACCATGACCAGTCTCACCAAAATGCAAACAATAATGCACTTAAGTTTCTCTCCCTAGTGGTTGAAATCCACCTGTGTTGTTGAAAGACTGGAGAACAACTGAGTTTCCTGTGGTCACAGCTATTTGATGCCAATCAGAGTAATACAGTGTGGCAGGAACATGTTCTACGTTCTTCTGTCCCCTGCGGGTTTACTGTTCAGCAATACTAATTGTTCAATTAACAATATAAATGAGCTGAAGGCCTGCATTAGAACAGTAGGCAGACTTCACACATTCTTTATGTGTTTTCATCTCCTAATTAACCAAGGATTTTGTTTTATTAGGGTATGGAAGCATTGCTTACTGACCATTTGCTCGACTAATTACTACATACAGAGAATAAATTTGATCCTCCTAGAAATATAAAAATGATGTCTTTTCCCCCACATATATTTGTGTAAGAGAGCCTCAGATCACTGGACAGAAAAGGAGTAAGCTTCAATTATTTTACCATAGATGTGATGGCTGACCTTAAGTGAGAAATAATAGAAGAACAAGTAAGCAAAAAACAGTATGAAGGGGCCCACTGGCTTTTGTCATTCCCACAGAGTCAGTTTGCTCTGTCCTTCAGCAGCTATCATATAGTGTTTGCCATGAGACCTGCGGTTAATCAAAGGTCTCCTCTGTATATGGTATGCCCATGACTCTGGGAAAGGCTTTATCTATGGATAGGAGGACTTATGCTTGGGAAGTTACTTCACACAATCACTTCTGGTGCACAGTACAAGCTAAAAAGAGGCAAATGTAAAGTAAGAGGGATGGGTAAAGAAAGAATACACCTTAAGCACAGAAACTACTTGAATCCTTTGTCCCTTGTCTGTCTTGTCTGTACCCTAGAAGGGTAGGTAGTGTGTGAGGGAAGTGAAAATATGTGGAGAAAATGTCTATAAACAAGGTCTCTCAATCTGCTCTCTAAGGCTCCATCATATTATTGGCAACAGAGGGAATACTCTGCACCCTCAGAACAACCCAGTTGTAGTACTGGGCTTTTCTGGTTTTCTTTTTCTTAAATCTAGAGTGATAACTGTGATAGCATCAGTGTGGTCAGGCTATAATGAGAGGGGATATTTCTTCCTCTGTGCATGAAATATTAATGTCTTTGAACTCCAAGCTAATAAATATAAATTAATAATACTGTAGAAAGCAACTGTCCATCTGGCTTGTGTTCTGGCCAGATAAAGGAATTCCAAATGCCATTTTTGTCCCATCTCAGCATATACTTGTGTGGGATCTTTACATGCAAATATTCAGGAGAGTCTGGGCTTTTTGAGTGGTGCAAAAACATGTATTTTGCAAGTTTAAATTCCTGGGCAATGGATTTTGAAAGCTATATTGGGACTTCTGAATGCAGTTCCCCAAGGGTAGTAGCAAAAGTCATGAGAATGAAAAATTGCCTAGATTCTGAAGGAAATTACACTGCTTATGCCACTTAAGACTTTGCATAATATTTGGGTAAAGTGGCCTTGCAAAGGTTAGTCTTCCTCAAACAAAAAGTAGAAAAGGGTTGTCTTCAAACCCTTTAACCTGACGTTTATTTTAAAGAGTAGTGTTCTTTCACAAACTGCTTGCTTTCAATGAAAATGGTTTACGGTAGTGCTTCTGAGTTGCATGCTGCCATTTCTACTCTCATGTTATGCCTGTCACCCTACGACCATCATCTGGCTAGAAGACCGGAGCCTTTCCTTTTGGCTTTGGCACTTAGTGCAGTTGCCCCCACACCTTCTATCATTTTAAGATTAAATGTTTGCACCATGCTTTACAAAAGGTCTGTAACTTTAAACAATTTGGAAGCTACATCTACTGAGGAATGCAGCTGTTTATTCCGGGAAACATTTTGTATGGGAAATGTGACCCAGTGCTCTAGAAACTGTGGGCACTTTGAGCTGAAATTGAAGTTGCTGCCTCTGACACAGGACTTGATACATGGGAGGTTTCTCCTCTGGGCCATGCTGTATCAGCTGTAATCCTTAAACTAGAGCTTTCTCATTATGAAAGAGGAAAGCAGCTCTGATGGCTCTGAGCAAACTGAAATTGCTGCCTGTCCTGAGGTCAAAAATTGCCTTTCAGTGGTGATTCAGGCTGCTATAAAAGCCAGCTGTTCAAAGAGTATTTGGAGAAAGCTGAAAGCAAACTTCTTTCAGCGATCATGGGAAAGGAGGTCATTTCTGTACATTGTTGTATTCCTACTGAAATTATTAGATTAATGCTGCTGGATTTTGTCGTATTGTATAAGTTAATGAAGGTGCTATAAGTGTCTATAGTCATAGATATGTCTTTTTTATTATTTTAATTCTAAATAAATTCTGTAGGCGCTGCAGTATCCTGCATAAATGACAAGGGAAGTGATGAAACTTAATAAGACTACTTCCTAGCTACAAAATGACAGCTACAGGTTGTATGAGAGAGATGAGAGTAAGAGATTTCCAAGAACTGTTTTTCTGCGATCTCGGCATCAAGAGAAACACTCTTTTGTCAAATATAGATTTGATTTCTCTAGAGTGGTAGATAGATATTACCTCAGCATAGCTTAATATTAATTACCTGTGATTTACTTCTACTTCCACAAAAGTCACATCAGCCATGACCACAGGGGTGAGTATATTCCATGTTATGAAGAAAGCCCTATAATGCACAGAGCCTTCTAGCAGAGTTGTTGCCACTCAGGGATGGGCTCAGGGCACCATATTCAGAACAAGATAGCCCTGTATGGATGGACAAGAAAGTGGCGTGATACAGAAAGAGAGCAGCATGTTAAGACAGTCAATTGCTTGAGTACCGTTTGTGAAAGCTGGATTCCTTTGTTCAGCAAATAAAGAACAGGTGCTCATAACAGTGGCATGGAGAGATCATTTTGGCAGAACTGGCTGGATTTCCATTAATCAAAAACTGTGACCACAGGGCTAGATTTCTGTGACTCAGCTAGTGTTTCATCTCACCTCTGCAACCCTGCCCTGAGGTAAGCTTAAGAAAACCAAACCATGTGAGAAGGAAGGCACACTTCCTGAAGCCAGACAGGCTGATATCCCTGTTGTATAGTCTTATTTTGCACGGTAGATTATTGCCCTTTAAATAAAATGATAGGTTTTGTTTACTACAAACTTTACTACAATTATAGTACTATACTAGTCCAACTCCCTTGCATTGCTCACTCTACATATTCACATACATAAATAGAGCCTAAAATCAAGGTGGCAGTAGAGAATGTTGCATGAATGAATAAGATAAGTGATAAAATCCAGCATCTACAGAATTTTATGACTGCTTGGTAATTCCTGCAATTTGCCTGTTAGTCAGATGGTTGGAAAGTTTTTGTTAAAGGTTGTGTAACATATATATACAGGTATCCTTGTACTATCCAAAATTTGCTAGTGGATTATTAATCAATTATTTGTAAGGTGGAAAACGTGCAGTAACTCTATGATTTCAGCCATCCAGCAGAACATATTTTATACTGTTAATATTAATGAGTCTATAGTTCTCATTGCTAATATTTTAAAGGCATAGAATCATGGAATTGTCTAGGTTGGAAGGAACATTTGAAATAATCCAGTCCAACCTAATTCTGAAAAAAAAACAACAACTCATCACAAAACCATGTCACTGAGCACTACATGAACCAGTCTTTTAAATACCTCCAGGGATGATGATTTAGCTGATTCCTTGGGCAGCCCATTCCAATGATTAATAACCCTTCCAGTGTGAAAAAAAAAATCCTGATATCCAATCTGAACCTACCCTCGTAAAACTTGAGGCTGTTTCCTCTTCTCCTATTGCTTGTGACTTGGGAGAAGAGACTGACCCCCACCTCTCTACAACCTCCTTTCACGTAGTTATACAGAGCGGTAAGGTCTCCTATCAGCCTCCTTTTCTCCAGGCTGAGCAACTCCAGCTCCCTCAGCCTCTCCTCACAAGGCTTACTCTCCAGACCTCTCAACAGCTTCATGGCCCTTCTCTGGACCCACTCCTGTGCCTCAATGTCTTTTTTGTGGTAAGGGGCCCAAAACTGTATACAGTACTTGAGATGAGGCCTCACCAGTGCCAATTAGAGGAGAACAATCACCTCCTGATTCCTATTTACTACGCTGTTCCTGATACAGACCAGGATGCTGGTGGCCTTCTTAGCCACCTGGGTATACTGCTGGCTCATGTTCAATTGCCTGTCAACCAACACCCCCAGGTCGTTTTCTTCCAGGCAGCTCTCCAGCCACTCTTCTCCAAGTCTGTAGCACTGCATGGGGGTTGTGACACAAGTGCAGGACCTGGCACTTGGCCTTATTGAACCTCATGCCACTGGCCTCATCCCATTGACCCAGCCTGTACAGACCCCTCTGCAAAGCCTTTCTACTCTCAAGCAGGTTCCCACCTCGTTTAGTGTCAGCTGCAAACTTACTGAGAGTGGTCTTGTATCAAAAGAACAATTTTTTCTACTCTAAGTGGAGAAAAAAAAAAAAAAGTCATCAAAATACTTTCACCGAACAGTGTCACTGGTTTCCAGAGAGGTTGTGGAGGCTACCTCCTTAGAGATGTTCTAAACCCAGCCCTGAGCAACTATCTCTGAGTGGCCCTGCTTGAGCAGGGGGAGCTGGACAGGATGATTTCAAAAGACCTCATCCAACCCCAACTACTGTGTGAATCTTTAATCAAGTTAACACAGCACCTCACAGTACATGGGACATCAGTTTTCTGTGTTGCATATTAATTGCTGATAGAGGTTTAAATACTAAAGGCTAGAATTTTGAACTCTATGTTAGTTTAAATTTAGAACTCTGAATCTGAGTCAAAAGAATATACAATATAAAGAACTCTTTACTTCACTCAGAAGGACTTAAGAGGACTTGCAAACATCTGATTAGGGAGCTGGATCACTTGTACATCAGTGAAAATTAAAGTAACTGTAGAGGACAGAATCTGCTCTTCAGTATCTTACGATAAGTGAGTAAATTATTTATCACCTTTTATTTTTGAAAGAAACATTCGATACCAAGAATTTCAGTGGAAATTTTCAGTGGAGCGAGTGCAGAGGAGGGTAACAAAACTTGTGAAGGGACTGGAGCATAAATCTTACAAAGAGTGATTGAAGGAGCTGGGACTATTTAGTTTGAGGAAGAAGAGGCTGAGGAGAGACCTCATCACTCTCTACAACTGCTTGAAAGGACATTGTAGAGAGTTTGGTGCTGGTCTCTTCTCACATGTAATCAGTGATGGAACAAGAGGGAATGGCTGCAAGCTGCAACAGGGTACGTTGAGGCTGAACATGAGCAAGGAATTCTTCCCAGAAAGAGTGGTCAGGCACTGGAATAGGCTACCCAGGGAGGTGGTTGAGTCACCATCCCTGAATGTGTTTAAGAGTTACTTAGATGTGGTGTTGGGGGATAGGGTGTAGGGGAGAACTTTGTAGATTAGGGCTGATGGTTGGACTCGATGATCCCAAGGGTCTCTTCCAACCTAGATGATTCTATGATTCTATGAAAAAAAGAGAAATTGTTCTCAGCCTTGTGCAGGGATACTAGCTGTTTCTATTTCCACATTTCACTCTGTGATTATATGGGCATGACAGAGTTAAGAGGTTTGACATACATGCTACTCTGAGAAGAACAGATTGGCACAACATATCTATTTTCTCAGCAGATAAACATGATTTTTTTTCCTGGCGGGTGGTTTCACAATTGTATTTGGGCTTTTCATACGGATGCCAGAACACCTGCCACTCAAGAATATATTTATAGAAACTGTAAACTAATTAATTCCCTTAAACATCTCAGTGGTTTTTAATGACATATTATAATAGTCTGTCCAGGGGGGATTACATCACTGCGTTTCTGGAGCTAATTTTCTTACCTACTTCGCTCTTTCCTTCTACCTTTCCTTCCTTGCCACCTGCCTCTAAAGCAAAAGTAACAAAAGTAACAAAAAGTAACATTCCTGAAAAGCCATGTGTCAAACCCCACTCTTCTCTGAGACTTCTCTGAGACTCTGCCCATGAGCAGGTGTCCCCCTCTAGCCAGAGCTCCCAGCTCCAAGACTGAGGCAGGAGCTGGGCACCAAAGCCTTTTCATGAAACAATTTCAGAAGGTGCAGTGCCAGCAGCTATCTACTCCCCAGCTTGGGGTCTTCTGGCAAGAAACTCTGATACTGAATGAGTAAGCTCTTTGGCACTTTTCTTACAGTGAGGCCTCTCTCTTTGTATGGATGCTCCAGCATCCAGCAAGAGTGAGCTCAAACTGCTTTCCCTCCCTCAGCAAGAAGGGCAAATGTGCAGCTACTTACCTGCATGAAAACCTGTAGGAAGTTGATACCCTTGAGACCACTGTCTTCCTGACAAATTTGGCAGAAATTGGCAACATTCAAGCACTTATGAAGAGGTAAATGGACACACAAGCGTACCACATGACTGCATAAGATCATTTCCACAGGCATAATGTATGCCAGGCCAAAATCTGGGGAAGATATAGACTTTTCTTCCAAAGATGGGAAAGTATTGTGTTCCTCCTCTGCAATTGCTTCAGCGATCCAATAGCTCTATGGCTCCATGCCTGTATTGTTCCTTCATTTCCTGACCCAGTGTTCAAAACCATATTTCACTCTTATTAGGAGACCACCCTAACTCAGCTTACAAATGTGTTGTGAAGTGAAGGGGCCTCAAACTTTAATTTTGGAGCTGTTTCATATTGCTTGATTTAACTGTGAGTTTGCTGGGCTAATGTGAGTATCAGCATCAACTCTCCAGTCTAGTGATGATGAAATTTCCCTGGGAAGTAGAATACCTCAGACCTAGTCCCACTTCTTGTTTGTATTACTACAGAAGAGGATTCGTGAAGAGAGAGAGAAGGAAAAAGCATGGAAAGGAAGCTCTTGAGCAGACTGTGTTCTGTAGTCTATGGTCTATGGTCTAAATGCAACTGTTTATCTTCCTATTTTAATTTCTATCTCCAGTCTTCCAACACATGCATAGAAGACGCTGGACAGGTCCATAAGTAAATGTTCATCTTAGATGAGATCTTACACCTAGCATAAGTACAATGTCATTTTAACTCCTAAGGACTTGGATTCAATGTCTTCTTTTGCTGCAGACTTTCTATGTACTTTTGAAATGCTACTGCTCTGGAGATGTCTTCAGTTTTCTACATTGACTATAAAGAAGGAAAGTAAGGAGGCTAAATTAGCCAGCCAAGACTGATACCTTGAAACTAGTTGCTGTAAGGGCTTTCTTCATATTCAGTGTGGCTTTATTTTTATGTCTGTAGAATAAGGATAACGATTCACTGATGAATATATTACAGGCTGTGAGTTGTTCATATAGTCCAACTACAGTAGGCTTCTATTTTACCTACACGTCTGGGCACTCTATAAGCAGCTTCTGTGAGTTTTCTAGAATAATCTCAGTTTTGAGCTGTTTGTATAGTTGTAAAATTCATTGAATAAATTATGATGAGCTGACTGAGCAGGTAGCAATAACATCAAACTCTTTACTCAATAATGCTAAAATGTCTGAGACTTTAATCAGACATTATTCTATTATGTATGGCTGGTTTAATTACATAATTATTTATTTCATGAATATGTTTACTTTTTTCAGTATTCAAGCTATAGGATTTAACAAGCCTTACTGAATATGGTCCCATTAGATACATCATCTAATAGGAATGTGCCAATTTCACTTCAGTTTCACAATCTAGCAAATGCAATTCAATGTCTTAATAACAAAACTAACATTAGTAACAATAGATTTGGCACTAAAATGCATACAGAGTCACTTCTGGGTGGAAAAGAGAGTATTTAGCTGAATACAGGCATTTTTGGAGGGAAAGATGTATTAGTGAGTAAACTGGGGTTAAGATACTTTCTGTATGATTTCAGACATGTGAGATGAAGATTTTTTTGTTGCTGTGTTATTAAACTTTTACTTACACCCTAATGTGGTGATGTGGTATTCTTGACCACAGGAAGACCCTTCTTCAAAACCAGAAACGCAAATCAGCAGAGTGCTGATTTCTATGCTCACACCAAACCAGTTCAATTCACTAGACTATGAGAAACTCGATTTACCCAGCCACAGTAACCCAATCAATCTAAACCCAGTACACTCTTAAAAGAGAAAATCTTTATTTTAGATGTCCTTTTTCCCTCAGGAGTTTCTGTGAGCAGTGATACTCATCTGAGCAGCAACACAGGTCTGCAGCTCTCACTCTGAGCATTCATCTTTATGCTATCTGTGTTTGTATGTCTTGACTACCAAGAAAATTAAATTAAAAACATGTATTGATTGATTTACTTCCTGGTGTCATTCCTTACTGTTTGGAATAGTGCACATACTCAGTGCTCATCTGTTCTGCAACGTTAACAAGTAGGTGTTTTCTCATAATTTTTCTATAGAGAGCACTCAGCGTTTGACTGTTCTATATACACCCTGGTTCAGTTAAGATGCAAAATTTGCTTGCTGGATTAGGTACTCAGCAAGTGGAGGTTTTTTTCACAGACTATGACATACTTCTTCATTCACTTTTGTTCCACTCTCCTTCAGTAGATTAATTTTTCTTCCTTTGAATGTTAACTGGGAGATAAATTCTCATTTCAAGTTTATTTATCCTCTTTACTGACTTTCTAAATAAATATGAGCTGTCATCTTCATACTTGCTGTCAGGCCACATCATAATGTAAGGCTCCCTTCTGCTGGTGACTGCTGAAGTAACTATCATCTACTGCATTCTGTACCTGCATTCACAAAAGAATATTGGTTGACAATTTTGTATTATTTTGTTGTGCCTTGCATCTCTGGAGCAGCATTGTGGACATTTCTCAAAACAAGTACAGCATTATGAAGTTATTATCAAAGCTTTGGATGTAACTGTAAGCTCTTTGGGCTCATTGTTGCCCTATCTCAGATTCTTCAAATTCTCTGAAATAAGACAGAAGACCACCTTATACTGAAAAATCAAACAGCTAAATAAAAACTGTCAGGTGATTTCAGTCCGGTTTTGTATTAGCAAGTTTTAAACAATTTACATCAGGTTTACAGGTGTAAAATAATATTTGTGC
Source organism: Jacana jacana (assembly GCA_013400555.1). Classification (NCBI taxonomy): domain Eukaryota; kingdom Metazoa; phylum Chordata; class Aves; order Charadriiformes; family Jacanidae; genus Jacana; species Jacana jacana. Next base: position 6,663 of record VZTM01015741.1, on the reverse strand, counting down.
CTCATGCTGAATTTCAGCATTTGACTGAAAAATGTGAATTTATTTTTTGGCCACCCATGCTAGAGGGTGAGCTTTTGTGTAATGTACTTCTTTAAGAACTGGACTGTCATGTGCAAGCCTATTTAAAGGCATTTCCATCTGAAGTAAATACAGATCTTTCTCCATCCCCTGTCCTCCCAGACATGAAGCTTTTAAGGGTGTTTTAATTATTACTTTTTTTTCACCAGAGAAATTAATAGAATTTATTGATACTGATATTTACATGCACGTATGCATAGCTGTAACATAACAGGTCTTTCTTGCTTTTTTACAAAAGCCTCTTCTACTACTGTCTGAGTAGGAAATCTTGTCTAAGGCAATATATTGACTGAGTAGCTGTATCTGACAGTCTGGTTGCATCATTCCCTGAATACTCCAGCTAAATCAACAGAGACTGACTTGTCCACACCATACAATACAGACAGGATAGAACTGCAGAGGATATATTAGAATTTTCAGAGTAAGCCAACGTATGTGCATAAGTGGAATTTTGAATTGTAGACCTTAGCCAAAGGACTGAATTTTTATATTTACAAAAGAACAAGTGTCGCTTCTGCAGTTTCACAAAAACTTGTTATGGGCGCTTAGGCTAAGTGTGACGTTTGGGAAGATTTTTAAACTTAGAAAGCAATTTCCTTGTCTGACCTCTTGCTTCCTGCTATACATTGTACATAGTAGGTCTTAATGTGTTTCTTCCACATACTGTTTTATGTTTGCGCTATTTGCTGTATGGCATGGGAAATAAAGATGCTGACTAAAATCTAAAATCTAAAATACTACAAAGAAAATTAAAACCACCAAAGTATTCATTGTAGTGTCCTTTCAACTTGATGAGTTGCCAATTAGAGCTAGTGGGCAAAATTATGGCTAAACGACTTGTGTTGGAATTTTCTCACTCTCTGAAGCTAAAATCTAGCCCAGATAAGGTTTTGTGGCAGCTAAAAGTAATTTCTTGACAACATTTCCGTACTCCTCCCAGCAGTCTGCCAAAAAAAAAATGCCATTGCATTGGCAATCTCACAGCTCTTGAACAACTAATAGGTTATTTTACTTACTGATACAGAATCAAGGCCTCCTTTCTTTTTTGCAGATGAGGCTCGCTTCTGAAGGCAACCAGATTTCAAAATATGGAAATTCTCTGTAAGAGATGATTTCCTTTTCCCATATGGCTCTATTGCCAAGGCAACCTGGCCACAAAGAGTACTTCAAAGAGATTGGATCATGCTGTTTATTTGAAATAAAAGCGGGATCAATAAGAATATCTAAAAATGAAGTGGTGAGAAAGTGTTGCTTTATGATAAAGCAATTTTTAGTTTGATACACTGACAAATTAATGCAAAATGAAAAGTTTCAGGGTTAACAAAATCTCTTAAAGGCTGTGAGATCATTAGGCTCAATCAGCTGCCAGTTACACATAACACTTAAGAGATGAACAGATCATATTAACATACTGGACTACAAATACAGGTGAATTTGCCTCATATTATATCATGATGAGCAGCTAAGCTACTGCAGAGCTATCAAACAACAGGAAGGGATTTAAATACTCACTTTACTTCAAATTGTGTGTTTCAGGAGCCAGTGGATAAAAATGCTGACAGAGAAACTGCGATGCGTGGAAAAGACATGGAAACGTGTGAAGTATTCTGCAAGGATCCCAAAGGAATCAGTTTGCTCAGGTGGCTCTTTGCCTCGAGGCAGATCAGCACATGCATGCCCCATGATGCTTGGCGTGAAGACTGCAGTGACTTTTTTCCAAAGGCAAAATTGCAAAATTTCAAAGAGCCATTACTTTATTTTCTACTACTATTTTTTATCATGTGATGAGATGACACTCATCCAGATTTTGATTCACAATGTCACATTTTGACCAGAAGCCTTACACAATTCTATTTGTCCAGAAAGCTGACTGTCCCACAAACTAAAGTTGAAATATTCTTCTCTCTCCAATGAGTTGTTCCCTGACTTGAGGATGTTTGACTGAGAGACCATCTCAGGCTGTTACCATTTGGCCAGTGAGGGTGTCTCCTGACCGGTAGCAAATCAACCCTTGTCAGTGACAAGCAGCCGTTTGATTCCATTTCTTTGAAGTCTTTTGTAAAGAAGGTGCTAGGAAATACAGAAAAAAAAACAAACAAAACCAACAACCCAGCAATACAGCTGTCAGCATCTTGAATAAAAATACTAGAATGAACTTTGTCTATATTTCAAGGAACCAGTTAGTGAAACTGTAAAACACACTTTGAGATGTTTTACATCTTTTTTTACTTTTTTTTTTTTGTGCCAGAAGTTTAAGGCTTGTTTTTTTCTAAGTGCATCTGTCTCAGGAACTGCATACCCATGTTAAAGACTTTTAAATAACTGTTGAATGCTGTTGTTCCACCAGCAAAGTAATATTTAACCTTTGATTGTCAAAAGCATTTACATAATGAACACCCATTGATTCCCCCATAAAGGAATACGGGAGAAGAGAGTGTCTCGGTCCTGACTTCCAAATCCTTCCACTTAAATCATAGCAATAAAAAGAGCATTCACAAATTGCACATTGGAGACGGCTCAATTTATATGCTTTGTATTGCTTTTATTTTGACTTAATGGGCATGCTGTTAAGGCCAAAGTCTCGGTGGGATACAGGCTGTCGAAATGGATGCAGAGAATCTCTTAGGCGGGAGCTGGAGAGAAACCAAGTGGAGGGCAGGCAGGTGAGCAGGCAGTATGCCGGCTGGTACCCTGCTCTCACAAAAGAGCATGTACTCTGCACTATACAGCAAAACTCTTCACATCCAAGTGGAAGCTTTCCATTAAGCTCCGGGGGCTCTGTAACAGGCCTTGTGTTCCAAATTATGGACTCAGTGCATTCAGTCTGTTAAGAGCGGTATTCTGTCATCAAAGAATAGCCCCAAGAATGACTAAAGCCCTCAAAAACATGTGTTATGGTCAAAGAGTCCAGCGGGCATGATCTGTTCATCCTAACAAAGACAAGGGTAACGGGGGAGTTAATCATAGTCTGTAAGTAACTACATGGGAAACAGCAATGTAATAATAAAAAGCTCATCGGTCTAGCAGAGGAACATGTAAAAGCTGGTGTCTGGAAATGGAAACGTGATGAATTCAGACCAGAAATCAGGTACAAATATTCAGCAGTGAGGTTATTTAACCTTTGGAAGAACTTAAACTTGACAAGAAGCATGGTGGATTTTTAATCTCTGAAATTTATTGTTTTTTTTCATCTAGTTCAAACGTTAACTCAGGGAATCTCTATTGACTGTGCTATAGAGGGCATCAGGCTAATGAATTGGAATATCCCTTCTGGCTACATTATGTACGAATCCATTCTGGTGGAAGCACAGAGCATTCTGCCTCTGCAAAATCAGGAAACATATATAAGTACCTGAACATGGATTTTTGCTAAACGTAGTTGGGAATTTTTCACCAAAATTATATTCCACTGTCAAGTGTAATTTCCAAGAGGGAAAAATCATGATAGCATTTTTTTAAGTGTCATATTTTTCTGATGGAAAATTAAAATTAAAATTGCTATTTTATTTCATGTTAGTTGACCTGAATAAGAGTATTGATTTTGTTGTGACACTGATCTAAATTATTTTGCTTCAGATCAATATTAAATAAGTATAAGTATAAAATAGCATTAGTCATAAATAAATTTTGCCTTTACAGAACTTATTTTCTTTTATAAGCCTGATTTTGGTTGAACTTGTATTATCTAATGCATTTTCTGGAATCATCAGGCTAACCTGACCTAATATATGCTGTCGATGGTTTATTTTGTTCCTGATGCCCACCTGTTGTGGAGATGGGAGGCAAAATTGAATTGAGAGCATAGTAAGTTTAATACTGAAATGTAACTGAGTAAACAAACTGCTTATTTCTACAAAATTCAGATGTTTTAACTGAACATGTCAAAATATGACCTTTTGACATTTCTGAATGCATTTTGTTCCTTGCCATTTGTACAATGTTTCTGTTCTGCTTCAGGATGAAACCAAGCACTGCAGAAGATCAAATTCAGAATTTTGCTTAGCTTCTGTTTTTATCTCCATTTTTTTCAAAATTTGTCATAGGAGAATCAAGCTCATGGCAATACTAGATCTATGCTTTTTCTTTATTGCAGGACAACTTTTATGATGGAAGTGATGCAGATTCTATATTAAGACATGTAAAACAACAAGAAATAGGTGAAACTTTGAAGGTTGAGCTTCTGTAAACAAGTCACATAAAAATCAAAATTCTGTAATTCTTTGTCTCATCTGCCCTCCAGTATTTCCCTTGGAAGGGAACACCCAGCTTTCAGCATTAGCCGTTTCTTCTCCAAATTAAAAGTTCAAACTGTTTCTATTACTTCATTATTTGAAAATATTGTAGGTCCAGGCAGGTTTGGCAGTCTTTCTGGACTAGAGTGGATTAGAGTGTATTGGGTTTTAAGGAAGAGAGTACATTAAGTATTGTTGTTTTTTCAGGAGGTGCTTCTGGAAGTAAGGATTGGTACTAAAAACTTGGAGTGTAGAAATTCAGATGGTAGATACTGGAAAGATGCAGGGAGGAGGAAAAATGTTGTAGAATAATTGTGATCTAATATTACACCAGGGAGTGGTTACTATTGTGGAAGAGATGGCATAAGGAATTCTTAATAGAATTAGTTAAGAAAGAAGAACTGTGAGTTTTGAATATAATTTCCAAATAAATTAACATCTTCGATATCTGTTTACTGGAAGTAAACATTCATCCTTTTCTTTTATTTATCCCTCATTTTTTCCACTAAAAATAAGGAAAGAGATTTAGCTGTGTAAGAATTAGTCTTTTTTTTTT
>VZTM01015737.1:259049-317802 GCA_013400555.1 Jacana jacana | reverse complement strand
AAGGTCAGGGCAGGCCCGCGGGGGGGCCGTTGGCGCGGCGGCCGGCGCCGGCTCCTGGGGCAGCGGGATAGGTGTAGCTGCTCCTCCCGTGCGGCCGTAAGCTTGGCTCGTTGTGGGGGACGGCTCAGGCAGTCCTCGGATAGCGCTCTCCATGCGGGAGGGTGGTGAGGCGGCTGCCGCCTAGGTGGGAGGCGAGCGGGGTGGGCAGGGGGCTGGAGCGGGACACCTGCCTCTCGACTGCGCCCGCCGCCGGTACCTGGAAGCCATCCCTGTGGCGCGGCCGCGGTCCCCGAGGTGGAGGCCGGGCCCTGCTGTGGCGGGGACCCCCAGCGGAAAAAGACTTTGAATCTCTGTGTGAAAGCTGAAAATCTAAGTGGAGTAACTGGGGTAGCGTGCCTCCTGCATGTGGAGAACCAGCCGGGTTCCCGAGCCCCGCTGCGGCCCTGAGGGCTTGTGGAGGGAAGGCTGGGGCCTGATGTACTCCTGGGGCTGTTTCCCCACAGGGGTCTCCAGCCCCTTCCACCTGCTTTTCAACATTTTGTTGTTGTTTTTTTCTTTTTCTTTTTTTTTTTTTTTTTTTTTTTTTTTTTTCTTTTTTTTTTTTTTTCCTTTTCCCAATTTCCTGGCTGATTATCCTTTGATCCTTAGTCTTTGTTTTTCTGAGGTAGTGCCTCTCTGACCTTCCTGCTCCGTATGCCCGGGAAGATTTGCCCAGCTCAGTTTGAACTGGCAGCTGGCTCCACAACCAGCCAGCAACCAGATTTATCGTTAAAAGTGCAGTCTCTGAAACCTTTGGCCGTTGAGAGAAGGCCTGAACAGGTGAACTGCGGTATGCTCTGTTCTTGCAAAAGGCAAGATAAGCGTCAAACTTTAATTGTTGGGATACTGTGTGTCCTTGGGGCCATGCACGTGCCTCTGAATAAACGCCTTGTATAAGGGAAGGAATGAGGGCTGAGCTCCAGCACCTGCAGAGGGAATGCTGCTTTTCCCAATTGCTCCCTATGGAGGGAATTCCATGTGATCTGCTGCCTCCAACACCCACATTGGGTCTGTATCCCTAGATGTTTTTAATTTTTTTTTCCAAATGTAGTTCATAAGCATTCTCCCTAAAAGGGTTTCCCTTGAGACTGGAATCCAGTTCATTTTTCTTCATTGAAAGCATCAGCATATAAGTTAATTGGACACTACCAGCTCTCGTGTTCTCAGGAGGTAGCATTTGAGGTAGTCATAAGTAAAAATAATGCTGTGTGAGTTCCTTATTCATCAGTGAGATTTAGTGAATAGCTGGGTGGTATTATAAAAAATAGCATTGATGTTACTGTGTTTCTTGTGGCAGCGTTTCCTTTCCATGGGAAAGATTTTAATGTGCCTAACTTACAGAAAATGTGAAAGCATTGCAGCATCAGCTCAAGTCTTTGGCTAAGTTGTTAGGTTTAGCTGTGAATTATAGACATTTGAGGAGTGCATCCTAGGGAAGGAACATGAATTTCTTTCCATGGCTGTGATGTTTTTAGGTGGCTGCTGCTGGTCACTGTCAGGGTGTGCGACTAGATAAAACCCTGGCCTGACTCTGGATGGCCATTTTTATCGCACTTTTTCTGGGTAGTTATAGTATCGTACATGTTTAAGATTAGTAATAAAGCGCATACTAATGAAAATCAGAAATTTTTGTTGGTAACAGACTTGTATGTCTCATCATGGGTGAATTTTGATATGCGGTTTCTGTTCTTCTTTTTCCTTTGCCTTTTCTGCAGATTTCAACAGATAGGTCTGTGCTGAGGAAACTTTGATCTTTCCAGTTGTATCCAAAGTGGGCTTTGATCCTTGGAGCCCATCATAAAGAGTCCTCTTAGTTATTGCTAAACCGTTTTATTGATCAATGAAATCATTACACACTGCTCAAGCTACTCTTCATTAAGTGACTAAAAGTTGCACTGGGGAGATATTTTCAATTACTACCCAAATGCTTGGAAAGTCTTAAGGTGTTGGAATTTTGGGTGGCTTGTGATTTCAGGTAGTTCATCTTGGGAAAGAGGGTTCAGTTGTACTGGCCTCCAGTGTAGAAGTTTTTCTATGCATGTGTGAAAAAGCTGATTTACTAATTTGTTTGTTTATTTCTCTTTAACAGCTGAAAGCTGATGTGGTTCCAAAGACAGCAGGTAAGGCAGCATCTAGAGAATTTCATACTTAAGTATTTAAGGTTTAGATTGTGATTTTCAGGACCAAGGATATTCTGTTACCTTTGGGAACTTATTTCCTTGTTCTGTTAGTTAAATAGAGAAATACTCTGTGAACTTTGTCAGAACCACACTAGCGAGGAGTTATAATTTGTTGTTGTTCCAAAAGTTGGATTTTGTAATTTGTGCCTAGGCAGTATAGCCCATGTGTTGGGTTATCAGTGGTGAATAAATACGTTTAAACACACATCAGTTTTCATTCAAAGCAAATGGAAAGGGTAAAACAAAGAGGTGGTGTCTCTTAGAGTTTCCAAAGAGCATGTAGGGTTTTGTTTTCCTTGTTATTAGCTGATCAGTGCACTCATGGCACAGAGTTTTTGTGGTTTAGCATGTGCTTCCTTCCTTCTCTGCTTGTTCTTAGTGATTCTGAAAGACTTGTACTTTTCTTTCAGTTCCCAGTAGATGAATAGACTTAAAAAATAATAATAATTAAAAAAAAAAGGCATCATCTTCACAATTGCTATAGAGAAAAAAGGCATAAAGCTTGGAAAATTAAATCTTTGACTCCACAGTAGTGAGTCTGGGGAGTCACGGGTTTTGGAGTTAAGATGTAACAGCAAAATAGAAGAGAGATGAGATGGAAAAGGGTTGTGTTTGTACCCTATTCTGGGGCTATACAAGCTTTGTTTAGTCAGCTTTATAACAGAGGTTTCTTAAAGGATGGGAACAACTAATCAGTAATACTTTAAAGATACTATACATTTTTTTCAATGTATAAACTTGGGACATAGTTAATCTAATTTTGTTTTATTATATTATGTATTCTGTGTGGCAACATAGTACTTTATGCTTTGTTTTCACAGAAAACTTCAGAGCTCTTTGTACAGGTGAAAAAGGATTTGGATATAAAGGATCTACTTTTCACAGAGTGATTCCTTCATTTATGTGCCAGGTAATATTTATTTCCTTACTTTTGCTTATCTGTCTGTTATTTATATGCATTTTAGAACCAGTTAGACTAGTAGTAACAGTTTAAGTGTTTCTGTCTAACCTTTGCTAACTATGGCATAAAGGAGTGACAGCATGACTTGCATTTCTGATCTTCTTGCTGTGGCTGTTGCTTAGCCCATCTTTTGTACAAATAACTGTAAATTATGTGTAAATGGTCTTAAAAGGCCTGTCTTAAGGCTTTGTGCTTTCGTATAGCAGTGTGCTTTAGTAGGGAGTATACTTGGCAAAAGGGTACTTGCTTGGGAGAAGTGTTTGTGGGTAGAATGACAAACAACCTTGTGTCCTAAGTGAGCTAAGAAAACAACGTGTCCATTCTTTATTCCTAGTGAAAAAATCGTTCACAGTAGAGAATGTGTTTAAAAAAAAAAAAAAACAAACTTGGTTTTTTTTCTGAACATCTCCCTGATACAGAGGGGAGGAGGGGACCAAAAGAATTGATTGTGGTAGATTTTAGTGGTGACACACCTGAAATGGATTTTGTTTTGATTTAAAGGATGACTCTTTCAAAATCCTGAATTAAAGCTTATGCATGTTAGGGATTTTTTTTTGTAAACAGCAGCATCAACAACAAAAACAGAACAGAAGAAGCCTTTCTGAAAGCTGCCTTTGTCCTTGGCTTGGCAGATGAGCAGGATTCCTGTGCTGTAGTGATTCCTGGTGGTCCTCTCTTCCCTCAAAAGAGACATTTCAACAGCACTGCATTGTAGAATGGCTTTGTATCCAATTTGAGATGAAGGTGATAGTAAGAGTGCTCAATTTATTAACTTAAGACTGTGGTGGTTCCCTGTTACCATTTTTTTAAGCGAAAGGTACAGTTGACAGAACAAGAGTCCCTAATATTATGACATTTTTACTGAGAAAGGGAACAGTGTGCTGTAAAGGATCTGTGTTCTTTTGCTTGAAATGAAAAGTAAGGTTTTGTGGTACTGACAAAAGGAAAAAAATTAGAAGTCTTGCTAGGGTCAGAAATACACAAATATAAGAGAAATAGAAATCCTACTCTAAGTTCTACCAGTAATTTGGGAAGTTCTGTGTAAGTCACTCTTCCTTGCCTCTCTGTTTTGCCCCATAAATGGACCTTAAGTGTGGATACTGGGTGGCTGATTTGTTGATAGGCCAAGATGATGAAATAATACTTAGGAATTCCTTGGTAGTCATTACCGAAATGGAAATATTGTCATAGGTTTCAGACATTTTCAAGTGAGAGGAAACAGTAGAGGCTTTTCCACTTGTTGAGATGGAGTGTCACTGTGATTCAGACAATTGGAATAGCCTAATTGGAGGTCATCACACCCAGGACTTGGCAATTCATATGCTCCCATGTGGCACACGTGGTGCAGAGCATTCTTCTGGGACTGCGTAGAGTCGCTGTAACACCACCTGTAATAGATTAATCAAGGTGAGATGGGAAGATGAATGTGACATGAAATACTTGTTTAGGTGTGAGTTCTTTCCGGGTGTGAATGGTGTCCCTTCTGAGAGAGGAGATGGCAGATTGCTGGAAGCAGCCACCTTTGGGAATTGCTGTGGTTTTCTTTGTTTGTTCATGGTATTTATTGTGTCTAACTTACGACAGGTGATCACATCTATTCCAACAAGCAGCATGTAGCTGAGGGAAGTTTAAAATAGTGCAGGTGTAACACCTAAAAATAGCAAATAGTAATAATGGACATCCTGACCAGTGTTTAAGCCTGTTGGGAGAAAGGAAGGAAACCAACCGAACAAAAAGTTGCTAGGTAATGAATTTGGGTGATTTTGTTTTGAGAACTTTGAGGTGTTTCTTAAATTTACTGCCATTTGTTGCATCACATTTGGGAGCCAGGTGGTTCTTGGAGTTATGGACATCACTTGGAGAATATCAGCAATATATGGAGCAGAAATTTGCTTTTAGTTTGATTGTATCTTCATCTAGTTATGTCATTTTAAATCCTCACGTGACCATACTTGTTCTTAACCTGAAGAAAATGCATTGATTTTTATGACTTTTAAATTAGAAGAAGTGAATATATTTTCAATAGCGTTGCTTTGGATGTAAAATAATGCTTGTGTGCTCTAGTAAAGTTAATATGACATTTCTTTCTCAGGGTGGTGACTTTACAAATCATAATGGAACCGGCGGAAAATCCATTTATGGCAGTAGATTTCCAGATGAAAATTTCATACTTAAGCACGTAGGACCTGGTAAATAAATCTATTCTTTCTACCTCCTGATGACTGTAACCTATAATGAAGCATTGTTTATTAAGAGATCTAAAAAACCTTTTTTTTTTTTAAAAATGTGTGGGGCACTTTGTAGTTACAGAAATATCAGGGGATATTTCCCTGCAGAAAATCAGCAGGGGAGTTGAACAATGTGTTGTCCCTGGCCTGTGCTTTTTTGTGATGACTGCTGTAGGATGTAAGTCAGCCTGTAATGGGTGATGCTGCTGTTCTTGCTCTCCCTATAAAAGGGACTGTAAAAAATAAAGAATGGGGATTTTGGAATTTACTTACAAATTCTCCAAAGGGAAATTAGTGCTTTTATTTTCCTCTTTTGTAAGTGGTATCCTTCAAATTTTACTTAAATGATTACTGCAGAAGGGAAACAGAGATCTGGGGTTTCTTACTTACAGGCACACCCTTATAAGCTCAAATCCAGAAAAGTAAAGAAAAATCCATACATAAGAACAGCTGAATTCTGTTATCTTCAGATTATTATTTCCTCATCACAGGAAACAACTGCAGGTTACCTGATGTTAATAACATTCAGGATGTGTACAGCTAACTACATTACTAACATTTGTGCTGTGGAAAGAACGGAGGCTGGGCTGCAGGGGAATAGTCAAAGACAAGAAGTTGGCATTAGAGATTGTTTAGAGGCAATGTGAGACCATCACAAATTTTGTCTGTCCATCTTTGGTCTAAGTGTGCAGAGAACAATTGTCCTCCCCGCTGTGTACTTGTTGCACCAATCTAACAAGCTGCTGTTGCTCTTGTTCTAGGTGTCCTTTCAATGGCCAACGCGGGACCCAATACAAACGGATCTCAGTTCTTCATTTGCACTGCAAAAACTGACTGGTAGGTTCTCAGTCCTGCGTGTTAACCTGATTAATTGACAGCTGGATCTGGAGGGCTTGGGGTTTTCTTAGTGGTGCTTGTGTGTTTATGGGTTGACGGGTTTTTTTTTTGTTTGGTTTTGTGTTTGTTTGGGTTATTTGACTCACAAGGAAAAATAAATCATTTTATGCTACTTGAGTAGCTGTGTGGGTAAGAAGATTGCTATCCCTCAGAACGTCCTATGGTCCAGAGCTAAAAGTATTTCATATCACTTGTAGAGCAGTTGTGCCTTTGCCACGTAGTTGATGAGCAGGTGAGAGCTACAAGGTGCGCTCACATCCCTTCATGAGCTTGGTTTTGTTCAGTCTTTTTGTTGTTTTAAGTAAAACTGCCTTTGTTTTTGTGTTTTACAGGCTAGATGGAAAGCATGTTGTTTTTGGGCATGTAAAGGAAGGAATGGATGTCGTGAAAAAAATAGAGGGCTTTGGTTCCAAGAGTGGAAAACCCTCCAAAAAGATCGTCATTACTGACTGTGGCCAGCTGTCCTAGCCCTTTGCCCTGCCACTCAGGGTGACTTCGATGCTGTGAAAAATCAGTCATGAAACCCCCAAACATTTCTGGTCCCATGAGGAGCACCTGTCGAGCCATATTTTCTATTTAACTGGTTCTGAACTTTTATACCTATATTGAATAATATCAATTAAAAGCATAAAACAATAACCAAAACATTTTAACTGAGCTACCTTGGTAGTCACGCTGTCACAATGGTTTGGTAGAGTCTCACTGCATTTTGAAAGTAGCCTTATGGCCATCCAGAGCGTATCTGACTGCAGCCTTGATGCTGTTCTTAGTATTTGGATGTTTTGGGTATTGGGATTGGTGGTGGAGTTGACAACTAAGTGTTCTGTACTTGGGAGTTAGATATAAATTGAGAAATGCCATGTTTCCTTTGGTGCCTGTTCTGTTGTTCGTCTCATCACTTTGGAAAAATAGTGCTCTATTAACTAGTGCTCTCAGGGCTGCCCACAACAAGGCTATGAGACTGCTTCTCCCTATGTCTTAATTAAAGTTGATCCAATAGAATTAATATGTGGTTGTGGGTTATGGTAAATTAATTGTGTCTTAATCCTTTTTTTTTTTTTTTTGGTAGTCTCAGCCCCCTGTTTAAAACTGAACTCTACCCGACCTGCTTCAATGGAGTGATTTGACTTTTGGGTTAAGTAAATTGCTCTTGGTTGAGTTTTGCCTACTACTAGAGCTCTACCTGGGCAGTACGACCACAAATTAGCCAAAAGATCATGGGACTTTTTTTATTATGCAACTGTGAAGTTACTTGAAGTGTGGTTCAGCTCTGACACGTGGCTCTGTGAGGAAAGCAGCACAATTCTCAATAAATAGCCTATTTTTTGCACTTTGAGAATGTAACTGGAGAAAAGTGAGCTTGCTTGAGTGAGAAATGGGCGGTTTTTGTCCTGTTGGTCCTGCAAAGTCTGCCCACCCACCTTGGGTATTACTTGGGTTCTGACTTCTTCTCACGCACCAGCAGCAGAACTCATTAGTCACCACGGAATCACAAAGCCTAATGAGTGCAGCAACATCATTACTCTTGGGGCTGATGCCTGAGAAGGAAAGACTTGCGGTGATCAGCTCAACACATCTTGTTTGCTTGGAGAGGCACGTTTTACGTGGAGCAGTAACGTTACAGCATCACTTTTAGAATCACTGAAGCTGTAAAGTATTCATGCTTTGTGGGACAAAGCACTTGACTGGTTTTGTGCAATAATCTTCTTACTGAAGAGCAAAATAAAAAGAGGTGGTTCTTTGCAAATGTGAGTATATTTCCATTGCATTTGGATAATATGTAGGTGTAAAACTATTTTGCAGTGGGTTTTTCTTCCACTGAGGGCTCCATTTGTGTGTGTATGAGGTAGTGTTCAGAGTGTAATTTCTTTGAAAATAGAATTGACACCTTTTTTTATTCTTTCCACTATGGCTGTTTAATCTTTCATTGTAGTATTTTTTGAAATACTAAATTGTGCTGGCTTGGCTTATTTCTATTTGATAGAATGTTGATTTTTTTTGTGCACGTGCTCTCTTAATTTGTATATGAAAAATAATGAAATACAGTTCTACCACACACAGGAAAAAGTCTGTTTCTTTCTTAAATAGGATTTTGCTCACTTACTTGAAAGCAGGGGTGTGAGGAGCCCAAACCTGTTGTGTTTACTGGGCTGTTCTAATCCATCCCCTCTGTGATGCCCTGATCCCCTGGCATTCGGAGACCAGAGATGGGGCCAGGCTTTGCCCCTCGTTGGTGAGGCTAAAATACCTGGTTCAGGTTTTGAGACTGTTCTTGTCTGACACATTCCATCAGTTTGCAGAGATAACTGGGAAGGAGCAAATTTACTGGGTGTTTTTTAAAATTTCTGAATTCCTTTTGGAAGAGTTGGTAGTTCCACCTCTTTGCTGGACGATAAGAAGTTCCTTCCCTGCTGTGTGATGAGAAGGATCTGACATCTAAGGATTTAGCAGCTTCCAGGTTATGGGTGGTATTTTGCTGGGACAGCCCGATGGAACGTGCTTGCTCCAGTCCAGGCTGTTTTCTCAGAACAGCGTGTTCAGCCTTAAATAAGTAACAGCATAATGTATGTCACAACGGTGTGTTACACATGGCTGGGGCTCTTGCAGACCTCTGCCCAAACTTCTGGAATGCTAAAGCCAATGTAAGTCCATCAGGGCTCTCAGTCTTGACTGGATCTCTCTGATTAGTAACACTGGTTGGGTGTCTGGGTGGGGCTGGTTTTGATCTCTCGCTACAAGTCCCCTCTGCTCACTGATCTCCGCCAGGAGAAAGCCTTTCCTGTGATGTAACACAAGTTGTAATGTTTTGGCAAACTAAAGTAGTCAATCTCTAAAAGTTTTCTTATATAAAGCATCCTCCTCTTTCTGGGTTTTTCTGGAGTTCTGTTCTTTCTGGCCTTGCTTGCTTTTGCTTTTTCCTTCCCACCTCCTCCTTTCCTTTATTTAAAGAGAGGAGACATAAAGCTCTATTGCAGTGTAAGCTGTGTAAGCCATGTACTCTGTGGCATTGGAAGAGTGTTCCTACACCAAAAACGCAACTCCGGCTTGTTCTGGGCTAATGTTAAGAGGCGGTTGTGGCCCCACAGGACACCACAGGGTTGATTTCAGGACCTTGGCACCCTGGGTGGCTGGCCCTAGCCTGCTGTGCTCCTCTGGCTCTCAGTCTGGGGCAGCTTGTCTGTGTCAACCCAAAGTCAGGATTGCAGTTTGTGGATAAGTACAGAAAAATCACCCTTTACAATTAATTCTCTGCAGGGATCTAACTTTGCAGTGCCCATCTGTCTGCTATCAGCCCTCATGTATCACAAACAGCTATGAGAGAAGAGGGGTCTCCTTGAGCAGCCTTGCTGCAATGGCTTTGTCAACTTCAAAACCATGGGCTGGAGCAGGAGGAGTTAGGCTATGCCACCACTTGTTGGTGACCTCCTTACTCTGGGATTTTGTACCCCTAAATAGCGAAATGAGAGATGTTATGCCAACAGTAAACTTAGCCTCACAGCTGCTGCCTACAGGAAAGGACTTTGACTTCTAAAGTTAATCCATTTCAACTGTCAGATGGGAAACTGCCCCAAATTACTTTAAAATACATTTAGATATTAAATGGACTTTTTTCCTTGTTTTGTGCTGTTAAAAAGCAGTGATCTTACTTCAAAATGAACAAAGTTGCTTTATCTGAGTGATTCTGGAGTAACTGCTGTTATTCATGTATATATTCAAAACATGGAAAAAACTGCTGCCAGACAAGTTGAAGAACAGTGCAATTCTTCCATCCTCTGCCCAGTGCTTCGTTGCCCCAGTGCTGCCTCTGGTGTGGGGACAGAGCTGGTCACTGGCCTGTGGCTGAGGTGCTGGCAGCCCCGGCTATCCCTAGAGCAGGGGGTTCAGAGAACTGTTTGATTCTCTGTGGTAAGAAATACATGTGCTCACAGAATGATCAGTGTGGAAATGATTATTTCCACCCTCCTCCCTGTGTGTTAGATTGGAATTGGCCAGTTCAGTTTGACCAGTGGTCACGGGCTGGGCTGTGCATTGAGAACTTTCCTAGCCATCCAAGCAGTTCATCAATCGTTATCAAAAGTTGCGTTTGGCAGATCCCAGGGATCGATGACCTGCTCCTTCCATCTTCCTCTACCTCCGTGCCCCTTCTGATGGACTCCCAGGGAAGCCCGATGGTCCCCCGAAGCCGGGGTTTGGGCCGGTGGTGGAGACTCGCTGTTGTCCCGCTCCCCACGAGGTGGCACCAGGCGATCGCCCATCGCGGGCTCGGCCGCTCCGTGACGCCAGCGCTGAGGTCTTCGGTGGCGCCTTTTCCTTATTAACGCACTGAAGGAGCTGGGGGTGACAAAGCACCGCTAAATTCAGGTGAGGAGCGGGTAGGCTTGCAGTGGGGTTTGTAGCAAATTGTCCTGCAGCTTCCCTTCAGCTCCACCGAAATGAGCCGAGCTGCCTTTAATTACTCCTGAAGCACCCACCAGATGCTGCTGTTGGGTGTCCTGCTGGGTATAAACCCTGTGAGCACTTCAGGGGCTGCTTCAGCTTCTCCTGCATGAGAAGATGTTAGTAAAGCAATGTCTTTCCCAACCATAGGTGCATGACAGAAGAAGTTAAAACGGAGTGTAGCCAACAAAACTTTTGTTTGGGTACTATTTACCTGCACAATTCATGGAAGAAGAAAGAAGGTGCTCACTATGGAGTAGTGGTTTTGAGGTGAGATGAGGGATGGAGCGTATGCTACTACAGGTTCTCACCTAGACATTTAGGATAAAAGTCAGCACATTGGCAGAGCAGTTGTCATCGCATGTCACCCGTCCGTGCCCTGCAGCTGAGGCATGGCCTGCTGGGAGAAGAGCTGCACAGCGAGCTCTGTGATGGTCACCACTGAGGTACTGCCAAGTGCAACACAAGTCAAGAATAAAAGGCTCAGATGGCACCCTTAGGTAAAGTGCAAATAAATATACACAGAAAGAAAAGTTTGTATTTCAAAGTTGTCCCAACAAACTCACAAATGTTTTTGTTTAGTCTCATGTTTTAATTATTTGTTCCAGACTTTTTGCTTACATAAATTGCTTTCTTTGGTGCTGGACTGAGACTGTGCCTCTTTGTTTATAAAGTTGAAGTCCTTTGAAGTCAAGAGATTCAAGGTAGAAAATGCTGTTCTGTTTTGTAGTGCTGTACGCTCTGCTGGTAGCAATATATCAGCAATCAGAACCTCAGAGAAGGGAATTACTTAGAGTGCAAATTCTTTTATGTGACATTTCAACCTGGATGTCCTGCTGCTAGCTGGGAATTTGTAGTTGGACAGATGCTTTGTACCCAATAAGGCGTTGACCTTCAAGTGAAAAACTTTTAAATCTTGAACTGCAGATTTTCATAGCGGGTCTGACTTTGTTTAAAGACATTGTATGAACCACCTGATCACAGGTGGATTTTGGCCCAAAATCTTCACAGCCCCAAACATCAATTTTTTGAACTGAGAACTGAACCTTGGTAGCGATGTTCTCTTGAGCCTTGAAGTTTCTTTCTCCAGTTATCAGCTCTCTGATGTTTCCAGCACAGCACTGGATACGCCTTTCCCGTGCTTTCCTGCCTCCATGCGGTCTCCACATCCACTAGGGGATGCTGCATGGGCTGCTGTGGCCACCCAGAGCCTGCGTTCTACGTTAGCTGTGGGTGAACTGCCAAGATGCTGGGAAAGAAAAGAGCCCCCGCACCAGAAAGCACAAGTACCTCTCCCATGGAACCTCTCTCCCTGTGTGTGTCTCCCTTTCGAGGCCTGTGAGCCCCACATCAGGGCCATGCCATGTCACAGGCTGGCAAAGCCCCTGCCATGCTCCCCTAAACACTTTCCATCCTGGTTGGAGGGGACTGCACACAGGTTGGTTCACATGAGCAAAACTGCTTTCCCAGCGGTACCCAGAGCAGGCAGAGCCACACAGGGAGATTAGCAGTGGGTTTTTTCTTCTCCCCAAAACCTCCAAGAGAAGGAGCTTCTGCTCCTGCACGAGGCCACGGGTGGTGGAGATGGTGGGCTTGGGAAATGGCTGCACCTGGGAAAGCAGCTGGCTTACTGCTTTGGGAGGCAAACAGCAGCAGAGAGGTGGGGTTTTCTTTTGTTAAAGTGGAGGACAAGGGTGTAAAGAACTAGTAAGAGCATGATGTAAGAGCTGGGATGCAGGATGACCTTTGCTGTGAGCTATAAATGGTGGAAGATCAAGGGACTCGGAGCCAATTGTGCAACGCAGGAGAACTCACTGGTGGTTTTCTTACAGAGGATCTCAATGAGGAGAAGCTTGTTTGACTTCACATCCTGTACCTAAATGGAGAAAGGTTTGAGGGACCTTGCTGCAGAAGGTTGTTGGTACCCGCTGCCTTTTCTGTCAGTGGTAAAAAAAAATGTCCTGGGACACTTACAGGTGTTTCTGTCTTGAGTTCAGTGCAACCATAGCAGAGGTTAACACTGATGCTTGAGAAGAATAGGGGGAAACTTACACAGCAGCACGCCTCATCTTCACTCAGGAATTCAGCAAAACATTTGGGTCACAAAGGCCCCAGAGAAGAGCAGCATAAATAAGCAGATAACTGAACTTCAAGCTCTAAAACTGCTGCTCTGGTCTACCTGTCCCCAGTGAGGGCACAGTTCTTCACTTGGTTTGATGGCACACCACGCACTTTGCTTGACATGAGCCTATGCTCACTACACACACACACACACAAATATATATATGAGGATTAAAGCACAGGTTAAAGCTTGTGTGTAAATGTTGACATATCTCCAGCCAAACAGCAGCTCTTGCTGTGAGTGCTCCAAGGAGTGTGGTTCAGCAGAACACCTGCTTAACCGCATGGTGCAAGGAGGATTTCCCCAGCTGTTTTTTCCCCAATTCTCCCCAAACTTGGCTGCTGCAGCTGTGAGTGGGTGTAGGGTGAGGGCATGGGCACAGCAACCACCCTGTGCTGCTGCTCCTCAGGACCACCTCCATGCAGAGGCCAAGCATTGCTGAGGTCCACCCCAGCTGGAGAGAAACTGAGTCTCTCCAGGCAGGAAGGAGCAATGGCTTCATGGCATTTATTATTTATTGGGATGCTGCATTTCTTTTTGCATCCATCTCCTGGATCTGGATGTCTGAGGTGGGCAGGTCCAGCTGCCTGGGCTGGGATGCAGGACTGGACCAGCTGGTGCAGCTCCATCCTCCTCCAACGGGTCGCTATTTTTAATCACTCCTGAGAAATGGGGGAAATGATGTGAATTCCTAGTTCTTTTTACTAGCCAGGACAAAAAGCACCTAAATGAGGAAATAACTGACTGTGCCTTTAAGATGGGGTCAGGGAGAAGTTAAAAATGTTCAGATACAGAGGGTTTGGGGGGGGCAGGGAGGGGAAACTGTCACCATCCTCATTTTCACTCACCTCCTACTTAAAATTCATCCAGGAGGGTAGGCAGAGGAACACAACAGCTGCTAAAATTACTAGGTGAAGATCATTTTTAGCAGGCGCGAGTGTTTTGTGGTTTTCCTGCTCACTCTCTCCCCCGCTGCAGTTTCCCTCCAAGAGGCTTTCGTGTCACTGGTGTCTCTCTAATAACAGCCGCCATCCCAGCCGGGCCAAAGGCAACCTGTTAGTGATGTGTGGCAGCTGTGAGGCCCGGCCTCCTCTGGGACCCCAGACCCGAGGATCAGCCCTGGGCTGGGCTCTCAGGGCTCCCCCACAGCTTGCTGTTCCGACCCCACCACTGGCACTGCTGACACAAGGTGGTCCTCAGAGATGCAGAGGAGTGTGAGGAGGAGGCGGCAGCTGCGAGTGTTTAGGCTTTGCCGGAGCAATAAATTTTGCATTAGTACTAAACAGTGCACGCTCCAAATGATGCAGTCTGGGGTTTGGTTTTGGATTTTTTTTTTTTTTCTTTCCCTGCCAAAAGTCAGCACTTGGTTAGGATTTTATTTTTTTGGAAGCAGTGTTGCTATTAACTTGATGGTTGCCAAGGCCAAACAAAGTGCAAAGTGTCCTTGGAGAAAGCTGCGTGATTCTGTACATTAAAAACCAGGGGATGCCAGCACGCAGCTTGTTGATGTCGCCAGAATCCCGTAAACGCTTTTGCTGCATTTTTGTAAAAGAATGTTTCTTTGCTTAAACTGCAAAAGCTCAAGCTTNCTTTTTTTTTTTTTTCTGTCTGATTCTTTTTTCAGTCTGGGGCTGAGGAGTGCGTGGGAGGAGCAAGCAGGGGAGCCGAGGAGGGCTGGCTGGGGGCGAGGGGGCTGCTGCCTGGGGCCAGCGAGGAGTTACACCCAAACCCAGAGCCACGGCCCCGTGTCCCCCACCCTGTGTGCAGCATGACGTTATGGAGCTGTTAACCCACTAACCCTTGGCCCCTGGGTTCACTGGTGTAGGCAAACAATAGGCTGGCCCTGCGCAATGGGGAAACAATGCAGATTGCTGCCCCGACAGGCACCACGAGCATTAATTACCCGTGGCGGACAAGGGAGGTCTTTAAGATTACTGTTAGGTCTGTGGCAGCACCTCGGATGGAGCTCTGGGGACCCCTTTGCATGTCGTGGTGTATGTACACCAAGCCAAGCAGACCCTGTCCCAAAACTGCCTGAAAAAAACAGCCCTTTGGCTCAGATGGCTCCCTCCTTGCTGTTGCCATCACCCGCTCTCCTCTGTGCGCGGTGGGTAACATCAAACTACAGGCAGCTTAGAGCCAGGGCGCAGTAGAGAGAGCTCTTCCTTGGCTCCTGATGGGAGCGCTGTCCCCTGAGACATCTGCTTCCTCCGCCCCACAGAAAAAACCTGAGTTTACCCCGCTGTCAGAAGATTTGGCTGCAAATGGGGCATTCCTGGGTGAGTGAGGTGCGGGCAGAGCTTTGCCATGCCCTGTGGGGAGGGAGAAAGAGCTGCTTTCTGCCCATGGGACTGCCCTCTGCACCCCATTCCCTGTACAGCAGCGTCCTGGCAGCTGCGGCACAGAAGGTAGGGCTGGATTCATGGCTGCAGGCTGGTGGCCCTGCAGGTGTTGCTCCCCACAGGGTGACACCAGGTGGAGGTTGTGCCCGTTGCTGGCTTTCCTTCTGCAGCTGCTGGTCTGGCAGTGGGGCCAGATAGTGTGGCACAGGTAGGGGGGACCTGATGGTGACCACCATGGTGGTGCTGCTTGTACTTTTCTTACCCAGGGTGCCTGAAGATGCACACCTTCTAATGTCCAATGGTACTAAAGTAACTCCCCCCATCTGCAGTGAGAGCACAACATTCCCTCATCTGTCTGTGAGCCACCCCGCTGAAGTCTACCTTAATACCCTTCACTCTTCCCAGTGAAGGCAGTGAAGGCAGATGTTGGTTTTGAAATCAAACTCCAGGTGCGTACAGTGTTTGGCTCACTATCACCAGTTTGTGCCCCTTGTGCAGCAGCTTTGTCTCCTGTAGGGGACGAGGGGGGCTCAGGGCACCTCCTTTCAGCCTGTGCTGCTCCCATCTGCCCGTGCAGAGTTGGGGGGCCCTGGCATGGCTGCAGCTCTTGAACCCTTGTCACTGACCCACCTTTGGAGGGGAATGGTGGACATGGCTGCCCTGGCTCACCCCTTTGGGGTGCAGGCTTGTCCCCCCCGTCCTGTCTGTCTGAAAGCATACTTCCCATATCCCTGAAGCTGAAAGAGCTGCAAGAATTTAATGTATTGGAAAGAAACCCACCCCACCCTCTGTAAAATGCTCTCCTTTGACTGCAGGGTGAAGAGGATTACGCAGAGTTTGAGGGCTCAAAACAGCGAACAGGGAGATCACCAGTGGATTGGCCAGTTCTGGGGTAGCTGTTGTTACGAACTGCTTGGTGGAACTGACAGTGTCACACCGGGTCAAAACAAAGCAACTCATTTTTCCAGTGGTTTTATTCTGTTTCATTTCCAGTTGGTTTGAAACCACTGGGAAAGTGGTTTGATGCCCCTGGTTTTTGGAAAATAGTACTCATGCACGCAGATGCAGGAGTGTATAATGAAGGAAAACTAGACATTTCTTTTCATCGTAAGGATGACTTCATTTCTGGTATGAACTGGAGGATTTTATGATGGCTAGTTACAAAATGCATATAAATTGGTGCGAAACAGTGGGGAAGATAATTAGGTCTTGCTCTTTTCCACCTTTTCAGCACCATTCCCTTGATGCCGAAATGAAAGGAAATGCTTTTTTCTCTTCACAACAATATGAAATTTCCAGAAACCATCCTGGCCCAGATTGCCTTAAGCAGGATTATAAAACTGCGTCTGGTTCAGCACACAATTCACAAGAGAGGGTGGCCAAACTGTACCCTGATGGCTGGATGACATGCCCTTCCTGTGGGGTCCTGCTGT
Source organism: Jacana jacana (assembly GCA_013400555.1). Classification (NCBI taxonomy): domain Eukaryota; kingdom Metazoa; phylum Chordata; class Aves; order Charadriiformes; family Jacanidae; genus Jacana; species Jacana jacana. The sequence goes on along the minus strand of VZTM01015737.1, from coordinate 301,163 downwards.
TTCCAAAGCCAAAAGCTGTGGCCGGCCCCTAATTTTACACCCCTGCTTCTTGGCCACACTCAAAATGTGAATGTTGAAGTTTGCAGCTAACGCCTCTCTCTCTCCGCTGTTAAAATCTGATTCCTGAGAAAGGTGGAAGAGGCAGCAGGCACAGAGGGAGCCGGGGGCTGGTCACCTTCACCTGCAGTGTTTCCCAGCTGCCAATGTGATTTTTACTCTCATTTAATTACTGCCCCAGTTAATGATGTTTATATCATCTTCTTCCATAGCTGTTTCTGAGGGTGTCTGAGGAGCAGGGTGGCAGGGGGCACCTCCACCCACCACCACCCTAGGCGCAGAGGAATGAATGGATGGATGGAGGGATGGATGTCCTTTGCTGCCAGTGTCACACCTGGGGTGCAACAGCAGCATCCTGCACCGTGGGGGGCAGGATAACATATTCCTTCCACTTCCTAGCTTCTTTGCTTTCTAAACTCAAAACACAGGTCAAAGAGTAAGGGTGTGATTGAAGAGAGGCAAAATGCAGTGAAATGCCAGGCGGGTCAGTGAAACAGAAACAGCTCTGAAACCAAACCAGGTCAATGTGGATGCAGTGCATCGGAATACAGAAGAAATTAATATCTATAGGAGAGAAATCAGTACAGTATCTATGAGAAAAAAAAAAAGATGCGTGTGTGTAAATCAATGTATTTCAGGAGCTGAAAGGATGAGAGCACTGATATGTTAGCTGAGAAATCAGCTGTGACTCTGAGCCTGCAGCTGGGGAGGAGATACAGAGCACACAGCTACCTGCAACGGCTGCAGGGCTGCAACGTTTCCTGTTCCCATTCCTCCTGCCAGCTCAGGGCTTTCTTCACACTGCCTGATCCTGATCCTGATCCTGAGCTATCCTGCTTGCCCGCAGCAAGGAGCTCTGTGGACTGGGCGGGTGGGAGCCTTTCCATCTCTCCTGCCTGGCTGGAACTGGGACCAAGCCGTGGGCAAAAGGATTTTCTGGCAAGGCTGTGGGTCACCCTGGGAGCTAGGCTGGTGTTTCCCATCCAGCTGACAGGCTTCTGCAGAAATAGTTAGTGTGTGGCACTATTGCCTCCTAAGCCTTTAAATATAACTTAAACTTTCAGTCTGAAGGTGCTGCCTTGCTCTCGGTGGGACTTTGCAGCTACAGTTGTTATTATCCCATCTAAGAGAACTCTGCTCCTTTATTTCCTTCCCCCTTTGGGGGCATCTGGAGCAGGGTCTGTGCCAGCTTTGTCTGCCCAGAAGCTGCCTCAGTTCCTCAGGAATGAAGCTGTAGGTTTTTCAATGGCTGCTAAAAGCCTGCAGATAACGCAGGTTTGTTCCCTGTTGTTCTTCGGGAGCAGGGCCCCTCAAAGAGCAGACTGAACTCTGTATCAAGGAGTTGAAGGGCTAAAATAATATTGGCCCAGTGTGGCACTGCTGACTAAAGTCCTGGGCTTAACAAGACCCCAAATTTTTCCTGTTTCACTGATGTAATTTGTTATCCTGAATTTCCTCCTATTTTATTATTTTAATGTTGCTGTCTCTAAAGTCGTAGCTTCAACTTGGATTCTCCAATCACTCTCTCAAACTGGGGCAGAAATACATGTTTGGATGATAAACTATTGACAGTTCTGACCTGGTTTGTTTTTGACATGCTTCACCTGCTGAGCTGGTTCTCTGCTGATTGGGGTGCTGGGGCTGATGCTGTCCCCACCCTGTGTGTCTCTGGCTCATGCTCTGCTGTTTAGTCACGTTAAGTTGGACGTGCTGTGCAGTGGCGGTGGTCCCAAAGGGGGAAAAAACACCAAGCAAGATGACTTGAACCCATATGGTGCAATCCTCAAGCTGATACAGATCTCCTCCAACCAGTGAAATTTTTAACCTCTTCCAATCTGGTGTCATTTGTTAGGACAATACTCCTCCTGTGGAAACAATTTGTAGCTAGTTATTTCTCAGCTTTTTTCGACAGTCATGTTGCTAAGGTATTAGTGTTAAGGTACCGGGGTTGCAACGGCTTCTTCACCACCAGCAGACCATTAGCATAAATGAGGGCAGACAGTATTGTACACCTATTTTGTACTAGCTGGCACAGAGCAATGGAAAGCTGGAAAAAAACAAAACCACTGGCTACAGAGCAGAATGAATAAAAACAAAAAAATAAGCTAGATCCTTTAGGTTTGGAAACTCTCCAACAGCCTCTAATATGCATTAGTGAGATATCAACTTTCTGCCATGCAGGATGAGCTATAAAATATTATATCTTAGCCCTGCACATTTTCAAGTTCCCTGTCCTTTATTACAGCTGCTGGTTTATTAAAACTGGAAATGGACCTAGACCAAAACTCTGCCTGACTACATCTGAATGGCTACATCCAAGCCCTGCAGCTTTTAAAAATTGGCCTCTAACATTTAAAACAAAACCAAGCCCAACACAACAGCAAACAGCTTCTAGTTTCTCCACCCTCGGTTTCCTACACGGACGAAAATCCTTGCACCTGAATTCACAAAGCTATTAGGTTCCTGGGTTAACTTAAATCCTTGCCCACTAACTTAAAAGGCAAAATGCCCGGTGTGGTTAGCAGTGTCCGAGGATTAAAATTCAACCCCGCTTGAAACCCTTCCCAAGCATATATGATCAATGATGAGTTTGAAAATATACTTTTTTTTTTTTTAAGTTCATTGATGTGATTTGTTCTGTTTGTAAGACCAACTGGTGGTAAAAGGTATTAATTTCCTGCCACTTTGTTCCAAATTGCCCTTCCTTTGCCCTTCTATTTTATGGTCTCCATTAAGGAATGTTGTCCTCTGGATCATTTTTATTGGCTTTGCTTTTTAATAATCAGCATTCATGCCTAATACAGCAATTCTTTTGGCTACAGAATTCATAGCTTAAAAAACCCAAAGCAGCCCCTCTTTCTCTTGACAGATTTGAAATGCAATTACTTTTATAAGTTATAAATAAAAGCCTGGTAGTTGATGTTTAGTGGGAAACTCTCCCAGTTTATTTCAGAGCCCTGTTTTTCAGCCTCCTCTGATAAGAAAACTGCTAACTTGGCATTTTTGGGGAGTGGTTTTTTGTGCTTAATGTTCCTGCTGTAGTTGCCAGGGGTTAGCAAACCTCTGAGCTGCAACATGGCCAAACCAGGAGCAGCTGTGCCCCTGGTGAGCTGTAACACCCTGCTGGTGGGTGCTGGGTTTTGTCCGTGAGCTTCCACCTCAGGATGAGGGTGCCAAGTAGCTGTCCCCAGGGTCTTGTTCTTGGTGGCATCTCCACCAAGATCTGTGAGAGGGTTTGTGGCAGCCCTTACCCCAACCTGAGCACTGCTCAAACCAGCCCACTGGAGTTTACCCTAACTGTTTGGTCAGGGATGGTCATCTGTCACAACACACAACCGTGGCTGCTTTTTATGTTTACAACTCCCGCAGAGAGAGTTTGTTTAAAAAGAGGTAATGTGTCTCCCCACTCTTTATATGTTGTCACTTTTTTTCCCATGGTAAGACGCTGAGCTAAGTCTGGGTCTGGGAGGACACAGCCGCAGAGTGGGGGGGTGGGAGGGAACTGGCCAGCCCTTCCTGCAGATAAGCCGCTTCATCTCTAGCTGGCTACTGATGCAGCTGGTAGTTTGGGGAAAGATAGAAATCTCAAGTGATAAATGAAAGGTTTCAACTAAATGCAGCTACTGACAGATGTGGCTGAATTACTGCATGGCTTTTGTAAAGCGAAGGGAAGGGTTTGTAGTGATTTAAATATTTAAATAACACCTCTAACCCTTGATTTGCAGTAACAGTGTTTTCTCTTGACCTCATTTAGTGAGAGCCTTTTGGACTAAAGAGTGTTCATGGACCCAGAGGTTTCCTGAAGGGTTTGTAGTTTGGCAAAGGTGTCTCTAAATGGCCTGGCAGAGGTGCTTAGTTTTGAGGAAAATGTGCTAGTTTATTACTGGGGGTCCCTGCCAGCCTCTGCTAAATATTTCTTTTTTTTTTTTTTTCCTTCTCCATAATCTGCTCCAGTAGTTCAGCATAGGAACGTTCAAGGGGTAAGTAACTCTTGTCAGAAAAATAAAGAAAAAGCAAGCTGTTAAAGCAATCTTTCTGATGCTAGTGGGTGAGGGCCCAGTAAGAGAGATGATGATGATGATATTAGAGCCTGCTTCACAAACCAAAAAAACCAATCTCGTATTTAAAATGGAATTAATTTTCTCTTTGGATTGCGATCAGGTTGGAATCAATTCCTTCAAGCTATGCTTTCCCTCAAACACTGTTAATTTTTTGAAGCCAGTTCATTTGTCTCACAGCACATTGTGCCGCTGGACCCTGTCTCGATGGAGGAGGGAGGCTGGGCTGTAACTGCAGTCGCTCCTAATGAACTCATCCTTGTCATGCATCCAGGACTAGATGGGCTTGTCTGCCCCTCGCACACACCCAAAACACGGCTGTGTCCCAGGAAGATGACCTCCACCCTGGGCCTCACAAGGGCTGAGGTGCATGCACCACAGCCTGATGCATCCCTGCCTAGGGACTGCAGGAACCTACAGCTTTGGTACCACTGCCAGAAGGAGATACGGGACAGCAGAAACAGCTCAGTTTTCCTATCCCACAACCCTAAAGGAGCACAGAGACTGCAGTTGCTCCAGGAAGCATGTAGGGAGTGTGCAAGTGCAGGCAGCTGCCTGTCCCTCCCCAGGTGGAGCTGGAGCAGGAGGGGCAGGATTTTGTGACAGGATCCCAAAGATGCAATTATAATTTTAACCCAGTAGCTGATATGCCCATGCAAGTAACAAGTGAGTTGAATTAGAAATGAAATTAGAAATGCAATTCTCAATGGCAGAGGTATCATGTGATTGGCAAAACTGAACCTTAGGGCAGGATTTGCATGTCTTACACGTCAGTGGCCCCAGCAATAGCCTCCTCAGGCAGCTCTAGAGAAGTAAAAGGCAGTGCTTTGTGAGGGGGGCATTTGATGGCTCCATGAGATATGGAACCTCCACATTGGGGCTGTCTCTAGCTGTCACATCTAGGCAGTCCTGGTGTGCACAGAAGATGGGGAGCAAGGCTCTCATGTCAGAGGCGGCAAATACTGGGGCTCAGGCTGCACAGCCTGTCGTGGCCCCTGGATGCTTCCCTGAGCTCCCCCATCCATACTGCCACTGCAGTGCCCAAACCCTGGAGAGCCCAGGCTGTGGTCTTGGAAAAGATCATACATTTGGCTGATAAAACCAAGGGTATGACATAACGTGCTTCACCTTCTGTACTACATGTGACTTAGGATAGCACGGCTTTCTGGTTTAAGAGAAAAATAATTGTAATATCACTAAAGCGTCTGAGAAGTGAATGGGAACTGGCTAGCTGATAGCTTTCCCAAAGTAGTCACCAAATGCAGGGTGGGGTGGCATATTTAGTCAGCGGCATTTTACAAGGACTAGGACTTCTAAACAGATTCACAATCGAACCTCTTCATCAGTATCAGTATAAAATCACTCCTGGTAAAACTCATGGGCAGAATGCTGATAAATAGGGAATGATGGTACTAGGAAAGTCAGGCATAGTAATGAGAGTGACTTGATGGATTCATGTCTACAGAAATGTTTTTTGTATACCCAACTACAAAGCTATACTTCCCAGAACACAGTGGCAGTGTGTATAGATAGAGGGAGCACTGCATCCTAAAATCTTCATGTTTGAAGGCATTAAGGGCTGCAGAGGTTGCAAAACCAAGCAGGAGCTTCCATTTTGGTGCTGTGGCAAAAAGACCACTGCAATCGGTGGGGGTAGGAAGCAGAAAGAGGGGAAGGTCTGTCTTTAAAAAGGAGAGACAAACAAACACGTGCTCTATGTGCTCCAGGGACCATTTTCAAAAGGCGTTTTAAAATTAGGTAAGTCACAGAAAAGGGCCACAGAAATTATTTGGAGTAGAAGAAAATCCCTTATAAAAAGAGACTTTTTAGCTTAAAGGAAAATAAAACTGGAAGAAGGAGAAGAAAAGGACTGAGAGTGACTTAATTACACTATATAATTGGAATGTGGGAAAAAATACCAGGTACTTAATTTACCATATGAAAGCACAAGAAGACGCAACACCTGGAATCTGAGGTGTTCAAATTAATATGGGAAATCAATGTCTGATCAGTGAGATTAGTTTTGGACCAAGACACCAATTGATGCAGATCTTCCAGTCAAGATGAAATGTCTCTCTTCAAAGATGTGCCAGAGGAGTTATTAGGCTAAGTATGAGAGTAACTGGCTGAGATTTAATGACTTGTAGCATACAGGCTGTCAGAATAGATGCTTTAATGGTTTCTTTTGGCCTCTGACTGCATTTAAACCCCTCTTTCCTGAGATGAATCTTGGCTTTCCAGCATTCCTTATCATTTTTTTCTACTCTTGTTCTCAGTCTGTTCTTGGAGGAGTTTTGCTCTCTCTGCTTTTATTATGCCACTGCAGACTAAAACTGAGGTTTTTTGAAGGTCCTGAAGGGAGTTAGACTCCCAGCTTCATCTGAATTCAAAGGGAACTAACTGGGTGCCAAACACAAATTTTGTGAAAGCCTCAACCCAGAGCCCTGAAATTCAGTGTACCTTTGAAAACCTCATAAAAAGCAAGATTGCTGATAGTGGGCTGTCTTGACTTTTATTCCTTCATCTTAAGCATTTTGCTGATGGAAGTTCTATAAATATACACAATGATGACTAGATAGAAGAAAGTACATGTCTGGCTGTCACATACAAACTTTCTGCAAGGAAAATCACCACAGTTATTTTACTGGCTGGTTATCTCAAAGCAGCAAGTATCCAGACGGTTGTCTCCAACTGTTGTTATTAAATTCAGCAGGAAATCCATCCTGTCCAAAAGAATTATTAGTTTCCATTTTTCCTGGAGATGTCCGGAGATGTTAATTTTTGTATGTTCCTGTTGCACAAGTAGCCAGCCAGCGAGGAGGGCTGTGGTTTGATCTGTCCTGAAGCTCTGGGAGGTGGGTGGCAGCTGTAAAACCAATGTCAATGTCTAGGCTGGGGGGTTATTTATGAAGGCAATTCTTCCCAAAGCACCCTGATCTCTTCAACTATAAATATGTTTCATATCACAGGGCAGCATTTGAAATTAGTACTTTAAGGTCTCAAAGTGGGACTCCGATGCCATTAGTAGCAGACTTCGCCATGAAGAACTTGGTATTTGCAAGCTATTTCTGCCCAGAGCTGTGTGAGATACCATGGTTTTCCCTTTTACTCATAAGAGGAAATAGCTGTGGTGGCAATCTGGTCTTTGTCAGTGCTGTAGCTTTGCAGCCACAAAGCAGTGGTCCCTTATTTATACCATGAGGCCTGTCGGGGGCAGGAATCATCTACAAAAGGGAGTGGGAAGCAGAAGCGGGACCTGGGGGGGAAATTTTGCTGACTGGAGCAGGGTTCTCCCCCCTCCCCAGTCTTACTTCAGTGCTGGTGAAAAGGGACCCCCCTGGGGACCTGACAGCTGAGTGTGTGGGAACCTGGGCTGCAGGGACCTCAGTGGCTCTCAGGGGTGCTGGGGGAGCCCTCATCTGCTGTGAAGGATGCTGTGCTTCCCGTTACCCTCTGCCATCCTGGCCACAGGGAAGGTGACCAGATGGCAAGGTGGACATCAAAGGTGCTCTGCCTGTTTCTAACTTTCCCTCTTCTCCTCTCTACAGCACAGGATAGCTTAAACATACCCCCTGACTTCACCACTGGACCTCTTTCCTTGGCCAGCAGAGAGCTGATGGGGTGGAGCAGTAGTGTGCTCAGCCTTGACCTGACCTTGTGCTGCAGCTTTACTGCTGAGGTTGTGTGGGCCATACCAAATGATAGATGTTGACCAGGCATAAGCCTGGCAGCATAACTGCAGAACTCAATCACCACCCCTCATCTAGTTTTCCAAAGGAGAGAAGCTCTAACAAGTTTAGAAAAGTTCAGATTTGTGTTTAAAACTCTGGTTCAGCTTGAAAATTGTTGTATTTCTGGCAAACTAAATACACAAATGTTTTTAAGGGGACATCTGCGTCAGGTCTCCATTTAGGTCTCTCACTAACACCACAGCCACGTATGTGTAGCCACCTGGCAAAAGTCTTCTACAGAAACATGACAGCACAGAAACACACTGCTGCAACCTTGAGACAATAACTGTGCAGCACTGGCATTGTTCAGCTATTTGATTTTATAAAAGATACTTCTGGATATAAATAAAGTGGGCCTTGGTGAGTGCGTACACACGTAGTGGGGCTTGCTGCTGGTGCTGGGGCAACTACACAATGCAGTGAGCTAAGGCTGTGCTTGGTGGTGCAGGGTGTTCCACAGCACTGGCAGCTGAAACAGGGGAGCGATGCCACACCCTGGCACCAGCACAAGCTGCTGGCACAGCCTTGGGGGCCAGGCGGTTTGGGACTTGCTGGAGTTGCACCTCAGCCAGGAGGTGAATCCTTGGGTTGGCCTCAGAGGCAGGAGGCAGAGTTTCTCAGAAGCCTTTAGCATTTCACTCTATCCTTCCCATCTTGTCCTGAGTGCATCATGGTGTAATCAGCCTGACTGGCTTCAGCCTGATGTTGGTGAAACCTGCACAACCTTCTTTTCAGCAAAGGACCGGTCCATGGGACTGAGAAATAGGGGCTGTACTTGCCCTTCACCCAGAGAAAAAAATTGTTGGCCAATGAGGCTTGATGTGTTAAAGTTTTAACTGCACTAAACCCGACCATCTCATTTATTTTAAAGGAACAGATTCAAATATATGTGTAACTACAGAAGGGTGGAGGGTTGTTATGCTGTAGTCAGCCCCACACACTTGCTTTATAAACCATTAATAAATGGATGACACACCCTGCAAGGCTTTGGGTTTTAGCTGTTGTGCTTTACTGTCACCACTTCTTACAGCCGGGATGCCTGTGTCAGCCAAGGAGCGGAGTTCTCCTCCAAAGGCTGACAAAAACCCTGCTCGGAGCTTCTGCAGATGGTCAGGGCATGGTCCTGAGTGATGCCCAAATACCTCCATGGTCACCAGGCTGCCTGCAGGTCCTCTTCTCTATACTGTGCTCCAGATAAACGGTCCTGGCACTGAACAAAAGCAAATGGTTATTCAGTGAGCCTTCAGGTCGAGATTTTCTAGAAAACAGGAATAAAAAAAGAGGAGTATGCAAAGTAAAGAACAGGACTCAAAGCTTTGATTATCAACAGTGGATTTCTTTTTGGCTCTTACCTAAGGACAGTTTCTCTAGCTTGGAGCCCCAGGGATCTGTAATCAAAGGCTCATACTCCCTTTTCCCTATTTCCAGAGGATATTTCTGAACTCCAGCAACAATCACACTAATTTGGGGGTTCAAAACTTCTCCATCTTTTGACCTTCCCTTGTCCCTCCCTCTACCTCTGAGCAGGCGACGTTGGTACCCAGGAGCTTTGCACACAACTGGTCAGTATGGCAAATGCAAATGCTTCCCTTAGCTCACACATGGTTAGTTGGGAATCGCCAAGTTTCTAGTCAGCTTTTTTTACCTTCTCCAAGTAGTTTGCTCTTCCTTCACAAAGCTTTCCATGGATTTGTATGCTTCATAAATAGAGCATTATTTGCAAACTCATGAACTTTAGTACATTTGCAAATTCTCATGGAGAAACTGAAAAAAAAGGAGTGTGTTGTCCAGCAGTCTCTGGGGCAGCGTGTCCTCACCTCCTTCTCATGCCATGTGCAAGCTCCATCATGGCCCCTGCAAATGACACAGAACTTTAGCAATTAAAAACGATACTGAAAGACAGCCATTCAAAAGACCATCACTGAAACCACACATATAAGCTAAAAACACTTTTCCAGTGATGAGTTCAGGATGGATAAAGCCCTTTACATGCTGCAGAGATCCATACAAGGAAGAAATTGAAGCATTGAAGCATTTCCTATCTTTCAAGTGCTGTGTTTTACTATCCAATGCCTTACTGCTGACAACTCCTGATTATCTGATGTAGCAAAAGGATTGGGATCACCAAGACAAAGTATAAACAAAGATAATACAAAGCATATGGCAATTAAATAGTAAGAAAATAAACTAAGAGAGCAGTGAAAGACTGAGCAGCACTGCTGTGGGCAGGGATAGCCACGGAAGAGCATGTGATGGAAAGGGCTGCAGGTCATCCAAGCCCTTTTGCAACACACTTTGGACCCCTCTGTGTTCTCAGTGTGATGAATGTCCAGCCTGGGTAATCTGCCCATGAGTGGTTGAGGGCTGTTTCATTTTCCTGCACAACCATAGCACTCTGATAAAGCATCTTGCACTGTGTGTGTTGCCAGTGACGGCTCAAAATGAGGTCAGCAGAGGACTGGTGAGCATGTCACACCATTAACCACCCCTGCTTTCCATGCCACAGACCACACTTGGGCTGGAACTGGACATCCTGGCGCTAATGAAGGTGTATGATCGTGTCCCACAGCAGACTGGCTGCAAATGGAGTTCAATACAGGTGTATGTGGGGAAGTGATTTGGGAATCATTCCCAGGTGTTGCAAAATGTCTCCAGCTCCCAGTCAAGCTGCTGGGGGCTTTCAAAACGGCTTGTCACTAGCTGAAAAATGTTTATAGAGGGGAGAAAAAGCCCAGAACATTCATTCACATTTGATTGCTCAGTGTGAGCCTCAATCCCTTCCTAGGACTCAGGGTGTTTGGGCAGGCTGGCTGCAGGGAAGACGTGCAGAACCTTATCAGGCAGCTCATTCAGGAGTGCCTGTGACTTTCTCAGATCTGCTTTCCAAACGGCTCTTTTCCAAAGTAACCATTCTCACTCTTTCCCTCTGGCACTGTGACCCTGGAACAAGCGTATCACAGTTTTGGCAAGTTTGGGACATGCTACCACAGTATAGCAATATTATGTGGCAAGCACAACATATGTTTTGGAAGAGAGTTCGATTTATTTTAGCTGCTCCAAATTTACTTGACCTGTTTAATCCAGCTTTCACACTACATCATCTCAATCACTGGGCTTGCTTTTAGGTCATGCCCCACACAACATGTGCAGCCAGTTGGCCTTTCATCTGTATGTTTAATTGTCCAAAATTATTTCCATGTGATTAATGTGAATTGCCAGCATCCATGATAGGCCAGGCTGCTCCATCCTCTACGTTATGTTTGGCAGGTGCAGGGTTTGGCCCACTGAGAAAGAAATACTGTGAACACAACATGCTGGGGAGCCCAGACGGCTTCCTAGCTGGGTGTTATCTGATTGCTCCCTATCTAGGCTCGGCACAAGTTAATATTGACTCAGGCACCTATGGGAAATCAGTGTGGGGCGAAGCTCATGGCGCGGGTAAGCCCTGTCCTGCTGTGGATGCTGAGCCATGGCTTTGCGTGGCTCTTTGCTGCTCTGTGGATGGAAGCAATAGCTCAGACTCGTTTAGGCATGCCTCGTCTTTTGGGACCTGCCCCCCCAGTCCCCCAGCGAAGCACTGTCATTGCAGCCATGGGAGCAGCAGTGGCTGCAGTAAGCACTGCTGTGATCCAGAGGTGAAGGTGTGAGTGCCAGGTAAGTCCCATGGCAGCTGCAGGTGTTCTCCAGCAGGGATGGGACTGCCAATGGTGCCCTGCTCACAGATCGCACCAGAAGAAATGCCACAGGTGTCATCAAGGAATGAACAGCCGCAATGGCTAAACCTCGCTCTGCTGCCTGTGGTACCTGGGCTGTGGCTGTGCTGGAGAGTTTTCTGTCTTGCAGGGACTTCAGTGTACTCCCCAAGAAGGTTTCATGCCCCATACAAAACAAGATGGTTGCTGTCGGTCCCCACTCCTACTCTCTGCCTTCTCCTGCCAACAGCAACAACTATCACCCCTGACCGTCAGCCCCTCCCTCGCCAGCCAACTGAATCATGCTGGAGACGGGAGGCTTTTTTTGGGTGCTAAAACTTTACAAGGCGAAGGCTTTCAGAATACACCCATATGCCCTGCCTGGAAACTGGCTCCCACCTCTGTGGAAAAAGCCAGGCAGCCTCAATTAAGCATTCATGGAAAGTGGGGACAAGCTGGGTCTGGAGCCAGAGGCTGCGAAAGTTTCCACATTTGCCAGCACCGATCTTGCAGACCCGTCTGCTAACTCTGTCTCGGGTTCCCTCTCACTAGGCAACCAAATGTGCTAAAAGGAGACATCAAGAAGATAATTTTCACACCTGGCTTGCTGTCTTTGGGATTTATTATTTTTTGCTGCCTTGTAAAACCACTGTACCATGTCCCTTGTCTCCCCTAAAGTTCAGGGGAGCAAAGAGCTCCCCTAAGCAATGTGCTTTCTGCTCTGAAAGGCTATTCGGTGGCACCACCTGGACAAACAGATGAAGAGGGCTTCAAACAGGTCATTAATGGGCTAGAAAGATCAGATTAATCCCTGATGAGAAGGAAGGCCTTCTCAGCTATCGGAGGAGTGACAGAAGGAGTTCTGGAAAGAAGAAAAGGCTGGGTTATTTGGCTGGAACTCAGTTGCAGGTGGCCACACTGGGGTACTACCAGATCCTACCTACAAGAACTCAGATCCTACCCCTTGCAACGAGGTGCTGTCTGCCTGATTCGTGGCATGGTTGGGTTCTCGCCTGAGTCAGTAGCTGGGACTGTGTGAGAAAGACCAGAATTCACAATGAAGACATGATTACAGAGACCTTGCTCTGCTTCCTCCAAGGACAGTGAAGTAGCCACGGTCACCCACTTGCTTCCTGCTCACCTAGAGTTGGCCAGGGCTCAGCGTTGGCTGAAGCCTGAGCAGCTGGCCCAGCTCTATCTCCACGGCTTTCTAACAAACTTAAGGCTCTTTCAGTGCTTCCTAAATAAATGCTTCTCATTAAAAAAAAAAAAATATAATAAAATAATAAATTACTCAACAGTGTAGAACAAATAAATTTCTTGCAGGTTCCACTAGCAGTGAAGCGCATCAGGGGGTTTGCTTGCGCCACAGGTGGTGTGGGGCAAGGGCTGGTTGGGGTGTGTGTAAGAACATTATTAAGGATGAGGGGAGTGGACAGCATGTTATTGTAATACAAAATATTGCTCCTGGAAAACCAGGAGTGCCGCGAGGCACGTGATATAACCTCAGGCTCGAAATAAGAAGGTCACAAAAAAGGCCAACAACAGTGAAATACAGGCAACAGGGGAAAGCTGAGAGAGGCAAGAGAAACTAAGGAGGTAGAGGGCATCGAGGGACTTGCAGTTACAGTTCAGTTATTTCATGCACAATCACTTACAAACTAAACTTACAGGTGAAGGAGCCTCTGCTGAAGTTGATCAGCTTTGTAATGTAAACATGCATGTCTCATTCCAGTCCCTGAAAAGATTTTAACCAGCTGGGGTCTTTAGAAGATTAGTTATCAGTACTTTTTGTTTGTTTGTTTGACCTAGGGAACAGGGCACAGCTTTGGAGTGAATCAATAGCAGACCTTTTTTTTATTTTCTTAAGGTATCCCTGGGCAGGATTGGTGACATGCAAGAGTTCAGGCAGTACATGGGTTAAAAGAAACACAGTTTTTAACTCTTAAGAAAACAAGAATACTTGCCAGAAGTGAAAATGATGTTTATGTGCCCGTTACTTTAGAGTTAAACACTACCAGCTGTACTGTCTACCTTTACAAAAAGCACTCAGGTGACAAATTTCCCCTACTTTTCATATTTAGAAAGCTGTTTGAAATCTGCTAGGTTTGCTGGTAAGGTGTTGAAGAAAATATCAGGTTTATGAAGTGTATTAAGTTCTCATTTTAAAAAAAAAAGTCTAAGCTATATTTCACATGTGCAGTCCTTGAGGGTGCAAATCACACATACCTTAGGATGAACTTCACCTTTCCTCAGACTGCAAGGCCTTATTTGAGCCTCTATTTCTTCTCCCATTGTGCTAGATTCTTGCAAGGAGGCGCACAGGGCTCAAAGTAGGAATGAAATCAGGAGAGGATAAAAATCGCTTTCTTCTATTGGCTATATCCATTTCACAAAAGCCCCCAGATGTAACTCCTTTCATCTGAATATTTCTGTCTGCCTCAGACAGACATTTTCTCCCCTTGTAGAGAGATGGGCAGAGATATTTATGGCAGAAAAGAAGTTATTGTGAAGTGCTACTCAATCCAGCTCTGCATATGTTGTGGTTTCCTCAGAGCTCCTGTGTGTTTTCACTCCTACAATAGAACCGCAGGACTCTGAACAGCATGAGAGGCTGCCTGGGTGTGAAGCTGTACACCTGGAGTTAAAGACATTATTTCAGATCAGCATATGGGGAAACACGGGCTCAGGTTAGCCAACCTCCACCTTAATTTGGTGTGTCCTTGTCTGTGGCTCAGTGCTGAGCAGAAGGGCAAGTATAGCATGGTGAAATCCATCAAGGAAGCCCAACACAGCTTGGATGCTTCCAGCCCTCATCGCAGCACGACACGTGGCTCAGCCAGAGCCTACGACCTCATCCTTATGAGCTCCATTTACTGGACCTTTAGGATGCTGGGAGGTGCTTAAACACCTCTTAGAAATTTTATTTGACTCAGTAAATTCCTTTGTGACCCCAGAAAAACCATATGGTGAGGCTAATTGAGGGCTAAGACCTGTCCTGCTGCTTGGAGAGCCAGAGCGGGCAGTGGGGTCCAGCGAGCAGGAATGCAGTGCATGGATGCATTTAAAATAACTTTAAACACAGCTAATTAGGACCAGCTTTTCAAACAAAAGTATCTGTGATGAATTTAAAAAAAGGATAGCTACAGCAGTGCAATAGTCAGTTGTATACTACAAATTACAGTGTAGTGTTTCAATTAGTTTCTTAATTAGCCCAAGTGAGCATGAGTTGCAAGGATTTCTTCCAAAGCACAAATGCTGGGGAACCAATGTTTTTTCCTCTGGGTGTCTCCATTGGAGCCTCCCTTGACAGCTCTCAGGTGCCTGGCAGGTGCGTTTACGTTCATATAGTGCAGCTCCTACTGTCACACAACAATAATCCTCTTGGACCAGTCCAAGGATCAGACCAGCCCCTACTCTGGTATCTTCTTTCCTACAACATCTTACTGAGGGAAAAGCTTCAGCATCTTTGTGGCTGCAGCTTCACGGGCAATAACCCTTGCAGGATTTTAATTCTTTTAAAAAATATGATTTTGTAGTTGGTTTTGATCACATTTATTCTTGTGGCAGGCAGATAGACTATCCCATGACTGAACTGCAGTCTGCCATGTGAAATGTTTGTTTTAATTATGTTACCTCAGATAATTGTATCCCAAATTCCCTGCTTCTAGAAGGAAAGCACTGTAGAAGCAATGACTATTTCCTCCTTCTTTGTGTCATTTTTTATGTTATAGGCCACTATCACACTTCTGCCCTCAGTGATCTCTTTTCCAGGAGACAGGGGCCCACTGCACAGTCTCTTCTCACAGGGAAACTATTTCTTTCCTTTCACCATTCCTGATTGTTTTGACTTCTGTTTTATCCTTTCAGAGAAGGATAACGTAATAATGTTTTCTCTTTGGTTTCCTGTCCCCATATCCAAATCCTCTATTTGCCTTTTTTTTTAACTATTTTTTTTAATAAACTATTATGATCTTCTTGAATCGAATTATGCAAAGTAGCACCATGCACTTATTCCTGACTGTTACTACCTAATTTAAAATCCATTATTGAATATGCATAATTTTGTGTGTGTGTGTCTGTCTTTCCAGTTGTATATAATTTGTATTTATCAATGTCAAATTACAGCTGCCAACTTATCAGCCCATCACTGAGTGTCCAGGGCTCCATCAGCCACTGCTCAGGGCTGGTTTTGCTTTTACCACTCTGAGTCAGTGAACCGCTGCTCACCTCCCTGTGGGAGAATGTATCAATGAAGCTGGTTGAGTTCCTTCAAATCCCGAAAGCCATCGGCACAAATGACTACTGGTTGTCTTTATTTAACTGGTTCACTTTTGCCTCAGTTTAATTAAAGCAAAGCAAACACATAGGGTAGCCAAATGGTCAAGGAAGTAACCACACCTTAGACCAAGTGGCTGTGCGAGGTATTACTTGGTGCATGCAGTCACTCTCCATTCAAAAATTGTCCAACACATTCAGAATTTAGCAGGGCATGCTCTAAAGCAGTTTGCATTGGTTCATTTCAATGTGTATTATTCAAATTTCTGTCCACCAAAACTTAATTTTGCATATTTCCTTGATGAAATTTATAGGGCTCCCTAAGCCTTAACTGTGTTGAGATTTCAATTCCTGTGAGCATTAATATGAGTGTTATTTGTGTCCTAGATGTGACTGAGCTGTCCTTTGCCTCCCAGATACCTGTGAGGACTCCTGTTGATAGCACTGATGTCAAACTCTCAGGGAGGACTCTTTGGTTTTGGGGTTCAGCTGGCACAGCCATGAGGGAAACACTTGCACCTGAGCAGGAGCCCTTCACCCCCCTGCCCCCCGCCCCTCTCCCCAGCAGCTGGGCAGCACAGCTGGAGCCTCCAGAAATCAGGACTGCAGCCAACGTGAGAGAGGCAGAGGGCAGGGAAGCCTTTCTAGGGGCTGTGGGTGCCAGATCTTTGTGTTTCTACCTGAAGGTACTCAGCAAATATTTTTTTTTTTCTCTTAAAGCTTTTTTCTTAAGCTGTGGTGTTTGTTTATCACATAATCATGGAATATGAGGGATTGGAAGGGACCCTGAAAGATCATCTAGTCCAATCCCCCTGCCAGAGCAGGAACACCTAGATCAGATCATACAGGAATGCGTCCAGTCGAGTTTTGAATGTCTCCAGAGGAGGAGACTCCACAACCTCCCTGGGCTGCCTGTTCCAGTGTTCAGTCACCCTCACTGTGAAGAAATTTTTCCTCATATTTAACTGGAATCTCCTATGTTCCAGCTTGCATCCATTACCCCTTGTCCTATCACTGGATGTTACTGAGGAGAGCCTGGCTCCATCCTCCTGACACTCACCCTTGACATATTTATAAACGTTAATAAGGTCACCCCTCAGTCTCCTCTTCTCCAAGCTAAAGAGATCCAACTCCCTCAGCCTTTCCTCGTATGGGAGATGCTCCTCTCCCTTAATCATCTTGGTAGCCCTGCCCTGGACTCTCTCAAGCAGTTCCCTGTCCTTCTTGAACTGAGGGGCCCAGAACTGGACACAATATTCCAGATGGGGTCTCACCAGGGCAGAGGGGGAGGAGAACCTCTCTCGACCTACTAACCACCTCCCTTCTAATTACACCCCAGGATGCCATTGGCCTTCTGTGAGAAAAAAGGAGTCTTTTCCACTAATTTGACTTTTGTTATATGGCCCTGAATGATCCATGTTTAGGAGCTTTGAGCAAGACTATACAAGTGTGACGTATGGAGTGCTTGTCCTTCCTCGCTGGGGTTTAATGTCTAGTTCATATGCCTGCTACTATACTGGGGGGATCCGAGATGGGGCTTTTGATGTGATGTGACTGACTAACATTAAGAATAGTATTCTTGGTGTAACGTTTAAATTGTTCCATGAAGATTAATGAAACAGCTTTTTATTTCAATGTATCAATGTTATATGCAAGCCCTGTTAAGAAATCCCTGTTACTCTTTTTAAAGTGGGAGTTATTTGGCTCTTCTGTTATGAGCAGGGTGTTGCATTATCTCTTGCCTCTCATTCACACAGAGCAGGAAGTTAAAGCATGTTCATGTGGGTGATGGTTATGCTGGGGCAGGTTTGCACTGCAACCCCCATGCTGGGGCTGGCCAGCCCATACCTGGGAACCCAACGCAGCCAGTGGTAAAACTTCAAAGCAAGGAACTCTCAAGAAAACCATATCACTCTCTTGTTGGGTTTTTTTGCAGTACTTTAATACAGCATTAAAATGCTAGAATACTAGAGGAAAGCTTTATACTATCCAGCAAATAAGGCACATGTCGGAATGCCATTGTATGGACAATCCACAACAGCGGTTTCACAGTCTCTGTGACACAGCCACCAGATGAGCAAGCTGTCATCTTGATTGCTGATGCAGGACTGGTACCTCTGAGGCCTTTGTCCATAGGTTTTGTTTGTTTGTCTTAGCTGTACAAGTTTATTAACAGTTACAGAAAAAGAAATTATACAAATGGTCAACTGAATCTGACAAGGTCAGTGGGTACAGCTAAACAAATGTAATAATAGTTAGGTTAATTTTTTTAAAGCTGAAGAAATTCATAAGATACAGTGTTAGTTTTAGCACTAGTACACAAGGCAGTGAGTGCTGGACTAAATAACCTTTTAAAGGAAACAAGAATCCAGTAAAGGGTTGGGCAGACCTTCCATTTTAGCATGGTAAAATATCAAACTAAAAACCCAATCCTTCATAATATAATCAAACTACATGAAATTTAAAGTGTAAAAATGCTTCAAATACGTGCACATGCATATCCTATATTGCTATGAGTTCTAATTAAAATAAACATAAACCCCTACAATAATCTACGTCAATCCTTTTCTCTTGCATCCTTTGATTGATATTATTGCTGTAGCCAATACTGCATAGCTGAGCTCACAGTCTGCGAAGAGTTGTGAAAGTCAAGTTGTCAAACAGTGTCCCGACCAACTCTCTTCCCCTCTGCTTACGGGAAAGGAAAGAACCACCATCTGAAACCCAGCTCTTGTGCTTCGGAGTTTCTGAAAGCCGAGTCTCGACGGTGCTTTCAGCATCTTCTGTGTCTCTCACAAGGCCATAAAGTGACAGTAATACTGTTATTTGCTCCTCACTTGCTATATGCCTAGTGATAGCTTTTTCTAGCAATCCTTCCCCAAATACACATAAATAAACTGTATAAGCATTTTCATATAAGTCTAAGCACTTGAATAATATATTGGTTACCGATATTTTCATCCAAGGATAACAAAAACAATATGGCTTAAAGAATTGCAAGGTTTTTGTTCAGAATTATGTACCAACTTTCATATAATATTTTATGTAGACAATATTTCCTTCTTAATGTAGTTCTGTTGCATACTTTATACAGACAAAAGCATTGTAAAAAAAAAAAAAAAAGGTAAATTACTTCCATAAATATTTTCTTGAGGATACATCTTTAGTTCTGCAAAATACTTAAGAAAACTCTCTGTTAGTATCCTAGTTGAGAGAAAGGCCCTTCTGAAAGCTTCCAAATTGTAAAAACTTCTCCCCAAAAAACAAACAATACTTTTTTTTAAAAAGGCCCTCAAATATATACAAAAAAAAAGTTACTGCAAAGAGTTTCCAGATAAGATAACAATTCAGTATTACAAGAAATATTTGTAACCATTCAAAAATTTTAACATCTACAAAGGTTTCCAAAATACACACATAGTATTAAAAAAAAAAAAAAATTGAAAGAAACTCTATGTCAAGTATAACTCAAGATAAATACACATCTGCAAGTAAAACTGTAAAATACTTCATACAGGGGTAAACATTTATATCAATCATCTATAGCTAGTAACTGCACACGATTGTCCCTTTGAAATTCATCCTAGAAACACAAACCATCATCCCCATATCTAAGATCTCAAACAGCCCTCTGAGCACTTCAGCAATAGAGCGAACCGGATGGACAGCAGTGGTTTTGCAGATAGGAAAGAGATACGGGTTGAAGGCCAAACGGGAGTGGAGTCATATCTTAAAGAATGATTTTTGTACGGGGATAGTTCCGTCACATTTTAAAGTATGTTGGCAAAGGCAAGTGGAAAATGTATCTCAATTCAATTAACTTGAAAAACACATGTTGATGATTTATTGCATACTGTTCAGCAGACAACTCTTAGGATCCATACTCAGAAAAAAAATTATATATTCCACGTGACTGGAGGACAAAGAGAACTAATCTATGAACTCTGATATTTCCAAAAGCTTTTAACTTTCAATATTTTAAGTAGTTTTACTTTTGGAATAACCGCATCACAGGTATGCAACCCAGGCGTAATCTCAATTTCATGTAATGCAAAAAGGTAAAATATAGAGAATACTTCTTGGTATAATGCTTCTCAGACATACTTAACTTCACATTTTTAGTTTACACACTAAGTCCCATATAATGGGGAACTTCAAAATACACCTATTTTCAGAAATAATATATACTCTTGTGTATTTATCTGAAATTAAAAAGCAACTTTGAGACCAAAAGGCCTCAAACTTTTGCTTGTGTGGCATCATTTTATGTCCGTGGTAGCAGCAGTAGAAACTGGCTAAAAAGGGGCCACCCTTTAAATTACAGGGATTTTTCTTCATCATCATTAATGTATATGTAACTTCATTGGAGCCGCATCAAGTTAAAGCAGCTAAAAACCTACACCACACATTTCAAATCACTAATACTTTTCTCCAGAGCAGTGCCAATGCCAAGGACAAAGTCTGTGTGAAATGTTCTGACCAAGTGAGAAAACAAATTGCGTTCAGTTTTTTTTTTCCTTAAATATATGAAAGCTTAAAAATCTCCAAAGAGGTGGCGGGGGGGGGGAGGGAGGAAGGCAGGCAGGTACCCCCCTCCCACCCCCAAACCAGCAACAAAACCCCCAAACAAAGCAGCGTGTGCTGGATGGACTGGTAGGCAGACAACAGCAAGCATCTAAGGTTAAAAATCAAGTTTGCCAAATAAACACAGGGAGACCAATTCAGGTGCATCTCCAATGAACACTCAAGCTGGGGAGGCCTGTGTTGATTTAAAACTTGTTACTGATGCCTGCTTCGCTTCTGGTAAGACTTCCTAAAAATGAATTCAGGGATTACTAGGTGATGTTCTAAATGCAAAGCTGGTTAAAGAGAACATCAGAAAGCATTCTGAAAAATCTAGCAGATAAATGTAAATCAATTTATCCTCTTTCCAGTCAAAAATCTGAATATTTAAGTTTTTTCCAACTAGGAAATAGTTAGGTCCATAGGTGAATTACCTTATGCAGGGGTGAGGTGGGGAGAAAAAAATTTTGTAGTCAATTTTTTAAAAATAAAAATCCAGAAATTCCCCTCTGTGCCATTAACTAAAAACCAATGGTCCATAAACTATTGTACATTATGTGTGGGTTGCTGGAAAAACACATCCACTTAAGCAAACTGTATACAGATGACCATGGAGCAAATGCCCAGGGTCAAATGCTGTAATCCTACAAGGAAACCTCACACAGGGAAGTACAGAGGAACATTTCCCCCAGGTGAGCTTGGTGCTTCAGCCTTCCCCAGGCACCAGCTCGTTGGGGAGAGGAGGCTTCACCCCTGTGCAGGGAAGACAGAAAACAGAAGTACACCCCACTGGGCTCAGGGGGAAACGGAATCCAGCCCTACCTCTGGCAGAGATAGCAAGGTAAGTGGGCTGCTTCCAGCCCTGGGGTGGCCAGGGCATGATGGCAACTGCATCCCACAGGGACAGATTTGTGGCCTCTGAGTTAGGCAGTACAAACTATGGCAGTGTTGCTTCTTGCTTTTACCCATGTTTTGTTCTTTATCTGCTTTTCCCCAGTGTGAGTGCAGGGAAAAATCTGTTCTCTTTATTTCAAATATGCTACCTATTACTTAAATACTTTATACGTCTACTGCCTAGGAAAATATCAGTGACATAAATATTGAACTCTCATAAGTGTGCTCTTAAGAATTATTATTCTACACCTATAGACATTAATTGTGTTAAAGTCCATCACGTGTATTTTTAGTACAACCTAAAAATCCATAAACTAAAGGCATTGCCATGCAGTGTTGAATCTGAATAAATAGTTTTTAACAGGGCACTGTCATGAAAAGCAACAATTGCATATAAAGGCCTTTGTTCAGAACGTGGCGGTGTGCTGTACATGGATATAGCTGTATCAAGGGATGTGCTGTTTTACTGATCTAGTGGTTATCATAAGCTGGAAATTATTTCAACACAGAAAAAAATGATTGATAGCAACATCTCGGTTTCAAGGAGAAAATAAAAAAACATTTTCCCTTATTTTCATTTAAGAGGGCTCCTCTACATGTCCTTTAGCCAGCTGTGAAGCATCAAGATAATTTTTTTATTCATGTGCTAGTAAGTGCTCAAGAGAAAAAATAGATCTGCCTTAGTATGTGGCTCTTTTGGTATTACTTGTGCTTGAAAAAAAAATACTAAGATTAATACTAGAGGTTGAACTTTGAAAATCTACCTCTGTGTATTTTCTTATTCTTATTCATATGAGCAGATTAGTATCTTTGTTTAGAGAATTTGTCTCTAAGGTAATTGCTGAGTCTGTGCAAAAGAATGTTTCCATTTGACAGCTCAAGCTGTGTATCTTCACTGAGGCAGCTGAACCCTTATTAGTGTTAACTTTCGATACTATTACTTTCAGCTATTTCAGTTGATGGAGTTGCCAACTGGGCAAAACTAGTTTTGAAGTGATTAGTTAATAGTATTTTAGCGTTACATAGCTCTTCTCTTCCAGTGATGTCAAAACTCTTACAGATATCGAGTAAGCCTCACAATTCTCCTGTGAGGTAGGTGTACTAAAGTATTATTATCCCCGTTTTGCAGCTGGGGAAACCAAGGTCTGGAAGGACCTTGTGACCTACCCAAAATCAGGGAGCTAATGGAAGAGCTGTGGTCAGAAGCCAGGAGTCCCAATGTTTATCTGTTGGTTCAACCAGTAGGCTGGGTCACTTGGGCTAACCATAAATAATGAAGTTTGTGAGGTACGTATATGACACTACCACCAGAATATGCAGAAAAAACATTGCCCTGCTTATAGCAAAGCAGCAAAATGGCAAAAGTTTCACCCCTGCAGCAAATTTGTAAAGAGCTTCACATTTCCTATACTAATGCTCGCTGTAAGTTTTGAATTTGCTTTACGAGGGTTTGACTGTACATACTGGTAACATCCTGCTCTGACTTGGCATAAACCCTCTTCTGTCTTAGCATTATGGAATTAATCCTTAAAACAAATTTAATTCACATCAAGTTATTTAGGATTTAAAGTACTTCCACTAAGTATCATTCACACAAACCAATGTCTCTAAAGACAACTTCAGAAAAATAGAAACCGTTGATTTAAAAAAAAAACAAACCCAAAACAACAAAAACCCCAACCAACCAAATATTATCCCTTTTTTAGTGAATAATGCAAATTAATTGCTTGTTGTGTCCTTCTGACAATGTACTCAGATGTAGACATACAAACAGGATACTGTCTCGAGGTACTTTCAGTTCACGCTATTTCCCAATCCCTGATGAGATACTTCTTTGCAGCAGGATGCCCCTGCACAAAGTTTTACCTGAAATGGGACAATGAAATATAGCTCCTCCATTTCTCCTCAGGTGTGTAGGTGTTTCAGGAAGACGTAGAGGGAAGGCTACATAGAGTGTTCTCTATGCCTCAAAACACCCCTATGGCTAACAAGTTTTATATTATAACAAATGTGTACAGTAGAAAACAGGACATAAAAATATTTCTAGAAAGTGGCTTTACAACTATTATAAATAGTAAGTTTGGCTAATCTTTCAATTAAGGGTTTTGGGACAGTTTTAAGTATTCTTATCCCCCCTTATTCACAGTAAATTTAGTGTGCTTGTGGCCTAATGAACAGCCCATACACATACGGGGACCATTTCAATGGGATTATATGACAAGAGAAGGATGTGTTAGTCACACAAGCAAGCCAATTTTGTCTCCTCCAAAAACCTCTTGGAATCCTTCCTGATGCTCTGGGTCCCATTATGGCAATCCCTTTCTGCCCAACCCACACCCTCAAACAATTATTCACTTTTTTTTTGCCATATTCTGCAAAACTGATTTTGCCTAAGCCCTGCCCAAGTGATGGTAACAAATAGAAAACAGTACAAGAAAGCAGCAGCAAAAATCCTCTCAGACTTTCTAAAACTGGGATTAAAAAATGTTCCCTCTTTTATGCTGTGGCTTCTTTCCTCTTCCTTTGTCTTGTCATATAATAGGAATAACGTTCATGTTGTGGGTGAGTGCTTACAATTAGTGGCCCCACAGTTACCTAACCTCTGCAAAAGCCATACATATAACATATACCCCTCGAGAATACTATACCTTGCCTATTGAATAGTACTTCATTTCACCTGGCCGTGATATAGGGTCTGTGTAAACAATCAGCAGAACCTGCAACCGTGGTTCTGTTGTGAACACTGTCAGTAACGCTTTACATATGTGTTGTACATATATATATATAAGCTCACATATATATGTATGCATACACATCAGTCCTGTAAATACCTGTTGCATGCATGTGCATGCACAGGAGCAATGTTACATTCTATTAATGATAAGGCATATTATTAGATAGGTAATATTGGCAATTATTTTAGCTTTTATCTTGATTTGTTGTGTTGCTGATGATCGCGTGCTGCCAGAGGATCTTTAAGGATGATGGGGATGGGAAGAGGCCACTTTGAAGGCTTATTGCACACGGCGGCAGTAGTAGCCCAAAACTTTGCACTTCTCACACAGATGCTGGGGATGTTCTTTGCTCTGATCTGAAACATCCAGGCCGTCCGGCTTTTCCAGGGGTCTCTGCAGTGAAGGGAAGGAAATGGAATTAGATCCAAGGTTTGCTCACTCTCATTCTTCACTATGTGTGTGAAGCCTACTTGTATGCTTAACTGAGCTTTCTCCAAGTAAGGATAAGCATACTGTACTTCTTTCCTGAAGGGATGAAATGCTTTTTCAGCTCTGTGTTTCTTCAGAGTGGCTTCGCTACTAAATGTCCTCCTTAATGTTCCTCTACGTAAATGTGGTGGTGGTCAAATTTCTAGAAGACTGAATTGGGGACTACATTTATAAAACCAGTAACACAGAAGAGTTTGTTCTCTTGGCTCCAGTAACTGAGATGTCCTAAAGGCATGACCAGCTCAGACATGGCAATCCCATTACCCAGCCATGCGAGCAGGGGTTACCATGTCAGGATTAGCTGCTACGAGCACAAGACCAGACAACTCTTAACCACACACGGGTTATTACATAGCTAAATGTGGTTTTCCCAGTATTCAGTCCCATACTTCTGAGGCAGAAATTTTTCAAGTAGGGCAGCTGCAAAGCTATTAAACCCTCCACACACCCCAAAAAAAACCAAACCAAAAATCCCGGGCTCACACGAGATTTTGCCCTGAGCTTGAGTGATAAATTGACTATGTATTTTTAATAATATTACTGAAATCACAAGGTTGGAGGTTTATTCACCTAAACAAGGGTATGAAACTTCTTTGTTTTAAACAGATCTTTGTTCTTTAGTTTTCCATGATGTGTAAAGGAAATATATTTTGAAAATAAAATAGCTACGTTAAATACTGCAATAAGTTTAAGCATCTGGAAAGCCTATTACTTAGGTGATAGAGATTATGTGAGGTAGAACATTATAAAGTGTACCATTTGTTTGAAAAAAACATATGAAATTCCCTAACCTGTAAGTTCTCTGTTTTTATGACTATCTCATTGCACAGTGCCTTCCCATGGAGATAGTGGTTGTTTAATGGAGCTCTGGTAGAGACAGCATGTGGTGTGAATTCTGAAAACAAGCCATGAGCTTCTCCCTGTTCTCATGGGGATATTGGACTCTTCCTTATCTCTTCCAAATATGATTCTTGGAGCAGGGGGTGGATAATTATAAATTACAAAATTATGGCCATTTATCTTTTCACACCTTTCCTAAAACATAAAGATTTCTCTTTAGCCATAAAATCTTGAAGTACACCTGACCATCTAAGTTTTCATTTATAAGTTCTTCATTCCAAAGCCACCCACCTGAGACCCTGTGGATAAGAAGAAAAGAGACATTCAAAGTTTGATTTTTTTGGCTATGTAACATTGCAAGAACAGCTCTATCCAGAGAATAGAAGGGTTTCTCAGCTCTTTGAGTAGCTAAAATGACACAAAATATATTCTATTATCCTGAACAAGAGATGTCTGCAAATTCTTGCTTGGTTGTATTGGATTATAAACATGACATTCTTATAATACTGCACAGTTAGTAAAAACAATGTATGGGAGTAATTCAGTGGTGATTGCCAATAGTTTATTACTGGTTCAATGTTCTTACCCATGATATTGTATGAAGTTTTGTCTGTCCTTGGCCCATATAATACGTCTTTAAGTTTAATTTCATTTACAATTTCATTGCAAACTGGATTTCCTGTATCAGGTAGTGGAAAAGGAAGGCAGATGGGCCTCTTAACTCCTCTAAATCCTTTAACCTCCCCCTGCAGCCTCATTGAGCTTTGAATGACTTGTTGGGACTCAATATGTTAGGATTTGTCAGAACCAGCAACCCTGCTTCTAGGCTTGCAACCCACCCACTGCTGTAGGCAGTGCTTCTGCCACAACACAGGCAAGTTAAATAAGTTTATTTGGTCAGAAAACCTGCCATTCTGCCTTTTCTACCACATATTACACCAACATCTGCCCACAAATTTTCTTCAAGAATTTGCATGACAAAAATGCAGTCAAAGATAATGCTCAGGTTCAGGAGTTCCAGGAGTTGATTTATGCTCTTCAACACAGTTTTGGAATGCTACACTTAAAACAGGCTATTTGACCTGGCTCTCATTGCTTCTTCATGCTAGCTGTGCTCTGATTAAAGAGAAAAAATACAGCAGTTATCATGTTTATTGATATAAGCCAGATTTTTTTTTTTAATACGCAAGGCCTTGGGAATAATTTTTCCTGGAAATAGTGCAAAGGACATTGGGAATGCCTTGAAGCGCCAAGAGATTTTGGACGGGTTTCAGAAACAATAGCTCTTCGTGGTTTGCTTTCCCCCTGCGTTGATTGAGCTCAGCTTTTTGGCCTGCAAAGCATTTCGATTTCAGAAATGTTATTGTTACCAGCGTGTTATGACACAGAGGCTGGGGAGAGAGGGGTTACAAACGCAGGAGAGCAGGTTGCCAAGGGCCAGCTGGAAGAAGCAGAGCCGAGCAGAGCCCAGGCTGTGTTTCTGGTAAGGCAGTTGGAGGGCTGAGGCTTCAAAACTGGTACTGTGCTTGCATGGTTTGTGTCCCAGAAACACGCCAGTCCAACTCTTGCATAAAATATAGTCCCAGCTTATCTCTATTTGCTGTTTACTCTTTTTGACTTACAAGAAACTCATGAAATACCCCTTCAAACACCCTGAGAAGCAACTGTTCTTGTCCTGCTGCTATTTGCCTGTTACTAATTGTGGAGGACTTCAAAGTAATAGCCTTTCTCACTCCATGCTAAAAAGCTAGGACATTTGGCAAGTGAAAAGCTGTGTGTCCATCGAGGATGGACTTCATTTGGTACAGGATGACCTTGGGCAATTCTTACCAGCTTTGGTGTGGTGGGAGAGAGGGGAAGGAGAAAGATGCTGGTGTGATGCAACCTCACCCTGTCAGGCAATGTGTGTTAGTTTTGGGGCTTGTCTGAATTACGCAGAAGATCTGAATAGCTGAGGAGGCTGTAAGAGTTCTGTGCTGCTGCTGAGAGGCCAGGAGCATGAAAACTCAGCCATGCATTTGGAGAGGATGTGGAGAAGGGGACAGGCTATTTGGCTGAAAAAAACAATTCCTTTCCTTAGAAAGAGGTGAAATGGAGCTTGTAAAACCAACAGAAAATCCCACTATGTTTCTCTGGGAACGGTATGCTTTTTTCCATTAAATGGAGAGTTTAAATATAATACTCCAGTCAGTCTTCGTTGTCTTTTTTTAAATGCAAGCATCCAGGATCTGGCAATCTGTATTTTCAGTAAAAATGACAAGGATGGGTACTCTTACATTCTTTGGTTTTGTTTGTCTTCAGTTTTCTCCTGGTAGTTGGAGGGTGGAAATAATCTTTTGCAGCTCCACCAGGAAAGCATTTGGTGGTAGTGACTAAAGCTGTTGCCTCAGGGGAATGAAGCTGAAATAAATTTAAATTTATATAGCAATTCCTGTCCTGTAAGTTAACTTTTGATTCCAAACTATTGCTGTCCCAGCCTACACGTACTGAATGAACTCTGAATTCTCTGCAAGCCAATTAAAAACCCAAACCCCTCAAAACTGAAAGCTCGACCATGTTAAGTGTTAGGTGTCAGAGAAAACATCACTAGAACATTCTTGAGGAAAATTACTTCCACTAAGAAGCAGAATGGAATAATGTGGCTGCTTATGTTTGTATTTAGAATACTGAGGGTTTTTTTTTTGCTGTAGACTGGAACAATTTGATTGTGTAACTGATGGATCAAGGTTCATGTCAAAATTTAAATGTAAGAAAACATTTATAAAGAATTTTCTGGACTCATTACCTCAAGTCTTGAAGGAACAAATGAGATAATTAAATGACCAATTAGATATATGAGTAGAAATGAATGCTACAACTATAGCTGCCAGGATAATTTTTAGGCAAACAGTCTTAAGGAGCCATAGCTAGCTATGTTTCCCTCAAGACATACATGCTATCATAAATTTGTAAAGCTTTAGTCCAATAAAAAATTATGCACTGGGGAAAAAAAGGTGAAATGCAATGTGCACGCTTGAGGAGCAGACCCTCTGCATTTCTACATGCCTGAGGGGAACAGGGATGTTAGTGAGGCCCTCAGTTGTGGCCCTGAACCCAAGAGGCAGTGAGAAGCGTGCAGATCTGAGGTATGATGCTCAGAAAGAGCAAGCAGCCTGTCAGCAGCGTGCCTCTGGGACAGGCCAGCTAGGAACAAATGGTGGTGAAAATCTCTCTAGAGTTCAGAGAAGCAGCAGTCTGGGGTGATTTGTATTCCCACTGACAGAGCACACAAGTATGGGCATGCTGGGGAGGGTTCATTAAATCTAAAGAGTCAAAAGATCATATTCGTAGGTCTGCAACTGTTGAAAAGCTTCAGACCCATCCCTCACCATACTGAGAGCAGAGATGTAGCTGTGGATGCACCCAGGTATGGGAACTGAGATGGGACTACTGCATTGCCCATGGAAGCAATAGCTTGGATATCATGAAGAATGTATTTACATTCTGAATTATTTCCAGTCCAACAGTAAACTCCTGACAGCTGGAAGAAAATAGTGTCCAAGAAGATGAGTCGGTCACCAGTGCAACAGCTGTCATCACAAACAGCACTGGAGTTAGCCACAAAGTCGGAGAAGAAGCCTTGATAAGAGGCCAGCCAGGAAACAACCACAGGCACACATGTTGCTGCTATAGTGGGCAGGGGAAGAAAATGACAATTCAAAGCTTGGCATCTAGGTTGTTACAGTGGCAAGAATGCCAGTCAATGGCTATAAGGAGTGGCTCTGTTGCTGGAGCAGGGTAACAAGGAGCATAAAAAACCTACAAAATCCAAATTTCTTGGAAGAATAAGAGATAGGTTGAAGTCCCACCTGAGATTTCTGTTTATATTCAGAGTAGCTAAAGTAAGTACCCAGGCTTTTGGAATAGCCATAGAGCAGCTTTGTTAGGGTGGTTCTTTGGCTTACTCTTCCTCAATGAGACTTGAGCTCAAGTGGCCCCCAGTTTTTTGGTTTTGTCCTATGAATCCCTGTAAAGTCTCCCACAGGGAGGTTTACTGCTTGAGGGATGTGGTGGAAATGCAAAAGGAGGTATGCAGTAGGAGCAGCTCGGTCAAGAGAACAAAAATGTATGCAGCACTTCCTTGACAAGGAGCAGTTTTGCCTCTCAGGTGTGAGAGCCCCCTGGTTCCCCACCCCGTGGATGAGTTAGGGAATGAATGGCAGCAGCCCTGCTTATCAGACTCTTGCATTACTTCTTGTAATACATTCTCCACCATCTCTCTTAAATGCAGAGATTTAAAGCTGTATTTATAGAGCACTCTGAAGTATATACACAGCTGTAAAATTGCTGAGAAGACTTTTCCTGTCCCGGAGAGATTAAAAGCTCATTCTCACAGATAGGGTATGTGGAGTAAGACTGTGGGGCTGAATTGAGATATTCCTTGTGGGGAATTGGCACAGGATCATTTCCTGGAGTGAAATGAGCCTCCAGGAACAAAGAGCAGGTGGCAGGGAAGTGTGGCTGCTCTCCTCTCCAGGGACCCACTAAAGAAAGGTATGCATAGGAAATCAGGATCTGAGCATAGCTGCACAAGCCATTCCCCAGCATATGTGCTTGAATGGCTACCCCAGAGCTTTCCAGAGCGGAGATTATTATCTTCAGTACTCTGATATTACTGCCTGAGCCACTTCCAGGCACAAACTGTCCCTTGTGGGACAAGGTGAACAAGCCCTACAGGATTGAAAAGCCCATAGGTTGAGGAGAGTAACTGGGGAAAATAAAAGAGAGGTAGAGATGAAGACCAGAGAAAAGGGGGACCCTGGGAATTGAGAATAAGCTTCTAATTCACAGCAACGACTGTCAAGCAATCCTGAATATATGGATTTCATTTTTCTCTCCTAAATTGGACAAAAGCATCTTAATCTCCAATATTCAGGATGATGTAGCAAAGCTGGGTGGCACCTGTGATTATATTTCAGCTATTGAATAGACTCTAGAGAGGTTGATCTATTTGGCGAGAAGTTGGGGGAATGAAGAGATGCTTACTTGGCAATACCAGAGGATGGGAAAATATCCTCGGAGGTGTTTGCTGTGTCTTGTTCTATATCCACACCTTCCTCTAAGTCCCTCTGCTGCCCAGGATCAGATGTGGAACAGGGGAGTTTGGTGTGATCTGGTATGATTTTTTATTGTGTCTACGCTGTTGTGAATGGAGACTTTTATAATAAGCTCTCACCAGGGAAACGTGGCACCTGACAGGTTTTAGGCATGGCCTAAGTTGTATGCATTTAAGTAATTTTTGCAGTTTTGGAAGCTTTTGTAGCTTGACATAAGGCTAGTTAGTGTTGAGGAACCAACAGTGTTTTGCATCTGCTGATAAAATTATCATTAATGTTTTTTTAATAAATTTCAAAATCACATATCACTGTTAGGCTGCAATGATATGTTTACCAAACAGTAGGGTGAGGAGTAAGAAAAGAAAATAATGAATTTCCAATACATTGCAGAGAGCGTATCTTAGTGAATGGTGCAGGATAACACCACGCAGATAAATGCTTAGAGAAGTCTGGTGTGGAGCTGGATGCTTGGAAAAAAAAACAGGTATGCGTTAGCAAACACCAGGTTCTGTCAAGAGGCAGTACTGACCTCATGCAGCCTAAGTTGGGTCTCCTTTGCTGCTAGCCCTGTGCACAAGCTGATGCTGTTTTCTTTACTGTCTGACTATTGCTGGAGTGTTTAATTAGAAGCAGCACAGGGCAACTCTGGCAGAATGAAAAAAAGAAGGAATGGCAAAGAATAGAAGGAATGCTGACAGTAACAC
Organism: Jacana jacana; assembly: GCA_013400555.1. Classification (NCBI taxonomy): domain Eukaryota; kingdom Metazoa; phylum Chordata; class Aves; order Charadriiformes; family Jacanidae; genus Jacana; species Jacana jacana. The sequence goes on along the minus strand of VZTM01015737.1, from coordinate 270,026 downwards.
TGTGAGGTGAGGCAGAGATAACAGGATGTACAACCTTTCAACTTGAAGCTGTAAGTTCAAATTTTGAGGAAGAGCACTAGGCTGCAAGTTATTTCTATCTGGAAGCCTAGTTAAAATGCACTCTGGTCTTGAAGATCTCAAATAGCTGCAATAGCTACTGGTGGGACATGAACTCACAGGTAGGTAAGAAGAGCAAAGCTCTTCTGTATCCTGAGTTATAGTATCCTTAGGAAATGATGTGGAAACATAGTGATGGGAGTCAGCAGAGCAAACCTGCACTACACATGCTGAGATTATTCCCTGGAAAACAGCATAACATAACTAGAGCAGGTTGCTCAAAGCCCCATCCAGCCTGGCCTTGAACCCCACCAGGGATGGGACAACTGCAGCTTCTCTGGACAACCTGTTCCAGTATCTCACCACACTCACAGTAAATAATTTCTTTCTAGAATCCAATCTAAATCTCCCCTAAATCTTACAGAGGCCATGTAGACAGTAACGCTTCCACTGTATGTTTTTGACCTTAGTACTGCTATGCAGGTTAGACTCTTCTAGCCCTGGCACCAGGGGCAACTCTGCCCAACAGGCTGCTTGCAAACCTTCGCTACAAAAGGCCTCTTGTATCATGTGGATGGAATATCTCTTGAGCAATTTCTTGTGACCCTTTGAACAATAATATAAATGATGGAAAGAATTTAGAAGAGTAAGGTAAATATTTATAAACTTCTATTATAAATCAGTGGTACTGTAACTTCTCCCACCCTCAAGACTGTACTTGTGTGTGATAAATGACTTCATTGCTCAGCCTGGATTTTGGTGCAGTTTACTATACAAGCTGTCTAAACAGAGGCAAGGAACCAGAGACCTTGGAAGCTTTGAGATGATCTCGTGTAAGTTAGTGAAAATTTTGCTTAGCTTTCTTTCTGTATATATGCCTACAGAAAAAAAAAAAAAAATCTTTGTTTTTTCTCACTTGCAATAGTTTCCAGTCATAGTTTTGTCAGGGAAATTAGGCTGTGGTTTCTAAAGCTGACCTCTTGTTTTCAGGTTTGGAATCAGTGGCATTAGCCCAGAGAAAGGGGAATGGATCTCAACAGGTCAACAGAACCAACAGAACTCACAGGCTCAGCCATGGAATTGTACAAGTTGATTATAAAGTAGAAAAACTCCCGTGATAAAAAGAAGAGATGATTGCAGTGATGTGTGTCAAGTTTAATCCAATGCTTCTGCTACAAGCATGGCAGGCTTCAAATGTTCCATTTTAACTGCAGTTGATATTGCTTCAAGGCACTAGCAATTCTGAATCAATATTTTGGCTGTGTGTCAGAATGCAGTGTTGCTGTAGAGACTGAGCCAAATCGTGCCCTTAGAATTAGATGAATATGCCTATGTGTGTACAAGAGGAGGAAATATAGTTGATTTGATATTCCTGGGTGGGATGAAGTTTAATAAATTTATTTGTATCTCTTCATCCTGTTTGTTGTAATGAGCTTCAATATTCTTCTGTCTTTTTGTCACAATAAAGTCCCAGTATCCCCCTTTAGGATTTTTTTTTCCTGACACCCTCCCCTCCAAATTTTCATTAAATAGTATGAAGTGTTCCTTATGAGCCCATGGAAAGAACATTTTATAGGAATTTTGCAAGCACTTAGGTAACTAATGAGACACCTAGGGCTCCTGATGGAATTTCCCTTGCACCTATTGTAAGTTACATCCAAATCATCTGCCTATGGTTTGAGCAGTCCCTCTGAGTGGGCAGCAGGTAACTTGACCCATGCACAGCTCTCCTGCTAAGATTCAGCTGGGATGAATGATACCTGAGGCAAATCACACCTCCCAAACTCTTTTAAAGTAATTCTCACCTTTTCTGCCCACAACAATTTTCTGCAATATTGCAAAATCCCCCTCAAATTTTTCCATGATGGCCAAATTTATCTTTCGTGGGGTTGGCAAAAGTGACTTTCTGTTTGAAAAGTAAGATTTGACAGCCAGGCTGTAGCCTAGTTTATCAGGGAAACAAGGGGTCTGAGCTCATGTAGTTGGTCTGTCTCCCACTAAGGGCCACTGAACTGATTGAGTGCTTGTGAGCAATTCTGGTGTGATACAAGGAAAAACTGGCAGTCAGCTTTCCCATTGTGGGCTGGAAATGCAGAAAATTACCCCAAAGGGATAGATGGAACTGCAATCTGCAGGAAGGAAGGCTGTGTCTGCCATGTCAGTTATGGCTCACAGGAGGACAGATACAGCTTTCCTAGCAGAGCTACTTCTTAGACTTGGCCTTTTCATCTTAATAAAAGGTTTTCTCTTGAAGTTCTTTGCTTAGGCATCACTTGTATTATGGAAACCAAGAAACCTCTCTAACCTTGCTAAACCTCTAAGCTGTCTTGCTTTACTGCCATTAACCAAGGAATTCTGTGTTCAGGAGGTATCTTATCATTGTTCTCTTTTAGCACTAATACTCATAAATAGACATAGTCCCTTGACAAAATCTAATCTTATTTCAACTGGTGAAAAAAGTAATACCTGTAAAATAACTCTGTTGACACTAGTGGGATGAAACATTAAACTGGTGTAAATATGAAGAGAATTGGAACTAGGAGGCCCATTAATAGCGCTGAATTCATGTTATTCTATCTCAGATTATAAGCCTCCACAGTCCGTTTCTGTAATAAAGGCAGGTAAATACTTTGATTTGCAGGCATTTCTAGTGAAAGATAGGATATTCAAATTTTGTAACTCTGATATGTCAGTCCAGATCTCCAGGACTGAGAATAGCAGCTTGTCTCAGGAACTATTTCTGGTGGCGTGTTGTAGACCACGTGATGTCCTGTTTAATTCTTACCCATGCTTTGCAAAGTCAAGAGCTGTCCTAGTTCTGAGCCTGTCTGCCAGCAGGTCTGCACTCCTACCTGTTTGTGAGGATAAACGTTAATGTGGCACTTGATACATTCTTGTCCCATGTTAGCCCAGGAGTTTCCACTCATCCATTTTCTCTTGCATTTGGGGCACTTATATTCACCGAAGCAGCGTTTCTTGCCCTGGTATGGGGTCAGACCTTCTCCTTTTGGACGAGCCTGCAAAACAAAGGGAGGTAGCAATGAATGACCGATGTGTAAGGTTTTATGATTTTTTTGTTTTGTTTGTTTGTTTTAACTAGGAGACGTTGGGCGAAAGATACTGAAGGCAGATATGTAGGTCATATTCCCTTCATGAAGAGTTCGTATGTTGAAGCTAGAGTTTAACAGCTCTTAGAGTTACCTCTAAGCATTTAAAAGTTCAAGAAGACTTGCATTTAAAAGTTCAAGAAGCATTTAAAAGTTCAAGAAGACTTGCAACACTTGTGACGCTGAACATAATATTTAGAAATAGGCCTGTGCACTTTCTATAATGAATAGTTTTTGTATCTGTCTCATTATAAGCTCATCTCTACTGAGTACATATTGCTAATATTACATATAGCATCTGGAGAAGTAGCTCACTAGTAAAGGAAAATATCTCTTAACTAAATCCTTGTCTATTCCCCACCAGAACCTATCATTAAGAAAATTTTTCATAATACAGCTTCACATAACCTCTAAGCAATGAAACATCAGCAATTCATTAGTCAGTGGATATGCATTATTATATGGGAACACACAAACTGTGATTGAGTATGATGAAGGACACGGCTTTGATTTATGGAAATAATTCATTTCATGAACTTCATTTGGTTTCTTGCTCTTGGTAAATGCTTTCACTGATTTCTACATTTTGAAGGAAAAAGAAAGAGATGCTCAAATGGACTGTTGTGATGTCTAAATTTTAAGTGTCCTGTGAAGAAAGCCCTATCTAGGGAAGCTAGTAGAGTAGATGATGACCTTATGCAAATACCGCTTATGTTTTTTTCTAAATACACTCACAAAAACTGTCTTGGGTTTCACAAAAGTATAGTAAGGTACATGTAACTAAAGATGACAATAAAGTGTACAGTTGTCCTGAAAACAGCTGTAAAGATGAAGCTGAGAGTCTCCAGCAGGTGCTGCTGCCCATGGATTCACTGTATGTTTTTTAGTGTTGCCTACCGGGAGATACTTTGCCTGTATAGTGCCAGAATGGTATTGCCTACCAAAGTATTCTTTGTCATTTATTTATGTTTCACGTTTCTGGGACTTTCTTTTTTTAAGGCTCCCAGACAAAGTTTACAAAAGAGAAATGACCCATCTTGCTGGGAAAGAGGTTGGTTTTGTTTTGGGATCTTGTAGGATTTCAGGATTTCTCTGTGTGTAGGTCCAAATAGCTTTCTATGTGAACGCATGGGTTGAAAAAGCAGGTGGTTGGCAGAAGATCTGAACTTGGCAGGAGCTCTGGGACTCAGGCTCTCATGGCTAATGGAGATGTACACTATGTTACCTCCAGAGTTGCAGGTGACAGCAAATGGGGAAGGAACACTAAGTGTGTTCAACCCCCATGCTTGGTGGGTGGAGGAGGAGCATGAGGACCCCAAACGTGCTCTGGCCTCTCTTTTTACTTTTTTTTTTTTTTTTCCTGTAATGTCAATGAAGAGCATTTTCTGTTTTTCATGCATATTCCTCAGCACAGCAATATTCTTTAAAAATCAGCTGCAGTAGCAACCTCTGTTACAAATAGGCAAGCATCTATCATAACTTGCTCCATGACAAGCAACTGATAAGCCACTGTAAATATTCTGACTTAGAGCAAAGATCAAGCTGACTCTAGGACACACATATTTACACAAGTATTGCACTAAAGAAGAAACAACGTTCATTGGCATAAGAGGAAACATTTGGACTAGCATGACTAAATGAGTGCTGGCAGGCACCCAGAGTGTAATCTTCTGATCCATGGTGTCCCTCGAAAGGATGGGAGACTGTAATTGAATGTAGGACAGAAAAATGTCAATTTGTGGAGACGTCCTTATTTTGGACACTTAATTTGGCTCTGCCTCTGAAGAATTTGTTGCACAGCTCAAGCCAGTGTAGGAAGGAACCACACACTCTCTTCATTTAGAAATTCTCATGGAATTGAATAGGAACCTTGTGTAAGGAGAACTCCCATGGTTGAGAAATGTTCCCCCTCCTTCTGAGGTGTCACAGATTGATTTATTTGTAGTTTCAATTGGGGCTATGTTATTGAACAGAAGAAGAGTTATTTCTGATTCTTGGTTTCAGTAGCACTCAAACTCCTCCTGCAGACCTGGAAATGCAGCTTCATTGCCCCTACTAAGAAGCAGTCCTTTCAGAACATGTGCAGGTCACTGAGTGCATTATTTCCAAAAGTAATAGTGCTGACTTTGGAGAGGAAGCATGTTTGAGAAGTCTTGTAAATGTTTACAAACAGTGTTTAAACATAACACTCCACTGCTAAATGTTATGCCAGCCATAAAGAGCATTCAAACACCAGACTCCCACAGCAATATGTTGTGCTATGCTGGCCACAATTCACAGAGTGGGGAAGCTTTCAGAGACAGCCACTTGGAGCAGGCCAGCAACTGCAGGTTTCCCCAGGTCAGGTAGCTGACTTCAGAGACCCCAATGCCCTGAAATGCTCTGCCTTCCCAGATGCACAGGAGGGCACTGAAGGTGCTAGTCGGGGAAGTTCTTTGCGTGTACAGCTGGGTATCACAAATGGAGGCTTTCCAAATTAGAAGCTACTTTTAAAATGCGGCTTCTCCAACTTGTTCAGTAAATCACAAGCAGAATAAGGAAAAGAACATAGGAGCCCTGACTCCGGCAGTAATTTCCTGTTATAATTGCTAGACTAAACTTCTGATTTATTTTCATTTTAACTTTTCAGCTGTCGCAGCTCCCTCCTCAGTCAGTGAGTTTAATTAGTTTGCTGGCAGAGCTACAACATTCTCTGTAGGTGTTTCACTATTCTGTTTTATGGAAGTTTATACTTTGCCCTGGCAGATATTATTTTCCTTCCCATATCTTCAGTTTCCCAAACTGTGCCCCACAGGGAATTTGGATTCTCAAACAAACAAGGCTCATTTTCTCTAGTGAGAAACATCATTAAGAAGCACTGATGGTGGCAAAGGCAGCTCTCCAACTCCCTCCAAACTTCAGGTCTAAATCGAACAGAAATTTCAGAGTATTTGGTGGAAGGCAAAACCTGAGTGAGATGCACTAATGGCCTGAGAGGTCTGATGCTGGATGTTATAATTTTTTTTTTTAATTTTTTTTGGTAGTGTTTGTGACCAGCAGCAGTAGAGTTCAACTGCATAAACATTTCCAGAAACAGCAAGGTCCTTGGTGCAGAACCAGCCAGCCCTGCCCAGCAGGGTGCTTGAGCACCCACTTGCTCTGTGGCAGAGGTGTCTCAGTGGTCATCCAAGTATTGAGGACAACAACTATTTTCATATCAAAGGTTTTTTTTTTTCTTAACTAAGTGCCAAAAATAGGCAAGAAGACACATCCTGTCTTTTGTTATTAACCCAATGATTCTTTTTTTACAAAATGTAATGCTCACCTTGTTAAAGTCTAACCCAGCTTGACTGGAATGGTGCTGAATAGTAAACTTTGGTTGGTGCAATTTCCTCACTAGGCATTATTTTTCCTCATTCTTTCTGCAGATAGGGATTTATTTATGTTCTGAGTTATGTCTCAATTCACAATGGCAAAATAATTATTTGTTACCATGTTAACATACGTTGTTCTATTGCACTTAGACCCAGGTAGTCTTTGGCCCTGTTTCTATCCTTGGCTGCAAAATCTTGGTGGAACCTCTGTCTTACCATGTTCAAAATAACATTCAAACTAGGTTACAAACATGGAAAAGGAGAAGGCTTTACGTTTTCAATGTTGCTTTTGTCTGGGGAGTTGACAATTCTATGTTTTAAGTGCTTATTTGACAGTCTTACCCTGTGAAACCAAAGCACCCAGCATTTCTCCTGCTATGTGACTGTACAGCTCTCCAACAGCTGCATCTATCTTCATTCAGACATTTCAAAGATTATTTAATGCTGCCAGGACAGGTAGGTCTTTGGGAATGATCCAAACCAAACAGATTTTTTTTTTTGAGATGGATCAGAAACTAGCTACTACTTGAAGTATGTCTCAATGCCCAGATTCTTTGCACTGTTGTGACTTTGGAAATCAGGAGGGGATTTGCAGAAGGGAGAGCCTTCCTCCCACAGGGGTGGTACCGCAGGTGTGGCAGCCTGTCCCTCTTTGTGGCCCTCAGACAGAAACTGAATCCAGTCTTGGAAGGGTGGTGACAGTGCTGAGGCTAAAGGGAACTCCCTCTGGCCTTGAATTCAGGAAACAGCACAGATTCTGTAAAAGCCCTCGCTGGGCCCTCTATCCACTAGCAGTTAGCCAAGTGAAAGGACCTTGCCCTCTGTTTCATGAAATGGTGATACATCACCTTGGTCTTCCAGACAAATGCTAAGACGAATGAAATCACCTCTGCAGGTTTACCTAGCCCGTGCACATGTTTGCCTCAGCTAGATCCAACGTACACACAAAGCCAGGATTTTTTGTGTGGCACAGCAACAAAAAATGACATCGATATTCCAACCTTCACTGACACCCAGCTGCCTCTATTTTTCATGATCTTCCTTTCTTCAGCCAAAACCACAAATGGGCCATAATAAGGTTTTGAAAGTGTTTAAGTTGAGCTTTTCTGCTGGTAAGTGGCCAGCCAAGTGCTCTCACAACCTATGGGATTATGCATCTTGTGGAGGCATCTGCCAAATCACTTGGCAGTGACAGACATAATAAAGAACTCCTTGCTTTCCCCAGACAATTCTCTCAAAGTATCAGTTTGCAGAGTCAGCAAAAGCAAAACCAAACACCCCACAATACCACCCTGCCCTGCTTAAAACTAGATTTGTGATAAACAACAGCAGTGAAATGCAGAGGAACAATGTATGTAATGTTCTTCTTCCCTTCATCTTCCCTGCGCCCCGGTTTGTGTGATACACCTGAAAGATGTACAGTCCAGGGGGAGGATGAAGTCAGTTTGGCACTGGTAGGTGGGTCCCTTTCCTAGAATTCTGTAAGGGTCTGCTTATAAGGATGCTTCGTAAAGTGAAGCAGAAAAGCAATAATAGTGGAAAAAGGGCTTGGTGTGCTGACTGGCTCCCAAGTGGTTTGCAGGAGTGGGAAAGATGAAATTTTAATTTGAAATGTGAGCCCTCTGACAGTCTCAATTGTAAGTTAGCACAACTAGGAGATGGTGCTACAAAAACCCAGCACCCTCATTTTGTCCTACTCTCTATGGCCGGTTTTGAGAAAGATGACACGATAATGATAAAGCATACCCAAAATGTTCAATTAGAAATGGAAAAGAAAGCATTAGGACTGATTTGGGGTACTGGGTGTCCTGACTCTGTAGCGAGTTATAGAGTGTTGAGAAATTCAATGAAGTCTTCTGATCTTTCTCTGCTCTGCATAGGATGTGTACAGAATGAGGACACACTTGCACGCTTGTGCCAAAGTGGCACATGAAAAGGAATCCTTAGATTGGTCGACTTCTTTTTCCTTTGTCCTTCCTGACTTTTGTATTCATTTAAATCTGAGTATCAACAGAATATGGATGTACCTTTAGAAAGGATGTATGTTTAGAAAATTTATTCTAGTATAGGTGGTCCTTAGGTATTTTCCCTTGCCACATGTAGTCTGTCATGCTGATGTATGATATTGCTGATGTGTGACTGAAGACTTCTGATGTATTTAAATAAAAGGTTGAGAAATCTTTAATTAGTACATGCAATATCGGAAGAGCATCTAGAGGACACAGAAACCAAATGATTGCTTTGTTTCAGCCTTCTTGTCTCTAGTATAATTTGTGTATTTGCGATACGATGAGAATTCTTACTTGACATGGGTCAGTTAAAGGAGGATAACGGTTAGAAAGCAGACTCTTCCTTACCACATTGCTATTTAAATAAAAAACTTCTATTTGATTTACTGAATAATAGATATTATGGAATTTCTAGACATATTGCATATTCCAGACTAAGGATTTATGACAAAATTGTATCTGAGCAAGATATGGCTGAAAAATAAAGAGAACTTGTTTGTGTAGCTTTAAGAGGATGCCAGCATATGTTCTATTTGACTGGGATTTTGTTAGGGGTCTTGTCTGTCACAAGGCTTAGGGGTACTTCAGCCTGTAAAAGGGGTCTGCTGCATGGCTTTTATTGTCACTGGAAGCATCAGGATTTTACACTGCTGCATTCACATAGATGGGATCATTCTTCAGGGCAGTTAAAGCTCATCCGTTGTTATTGCTGATCTGAAACCTTCTATCACACTCATACTACTTCTGCTATTAAATTCTGATCAAGGCAGGAGGTGGCATTGCACTGAGGTCCCAATGATGAACTATTACTGTTGGGTATCTGATTTCCCAGCCCTTTTTCTCTAGGATAGTGTCTGTAACATCGGTGTGTTGGGCTGGGGAAAAGGGGACAATGAGTTGCTGGAGCTGATGCCTGGCCTCCTAAAGAAACATAAAATTAGAAGTGGGTAAGACTGTCTTACACACACTGTGTGTCTGCTTGCTGCTCCAGGGGCCACCATATGCTATACTCTTGTTAGTAGTATATTCTGCCACCCTATGTAGGCAGTAATTTCACTGTTGAGTGTATAGAGAATTTTTCTCCTGTGCATGTTTCACCTTTCTTTATTCGCTCTTCATACATGTACCTCTACTAAGCAGAAATATACTCCTCTACTTTCTCAGTCCTGCAGTCAGTGTCTATCTAGCAGGGTGGTGTTCAGAATGGAACACAATTCTCCAGGAAGCAGAGTATGAAACAAAAATTGTTAGGATGTGTAGTGTGCAATTCAAAATAATGTTAGTCTTTCTATTTTGCTTGCACAAATACCCTATTTCTGTTGTTATAAACATTTTTATTCCCCAAGTCTTACTCTTTGCAAAACACTTAAAAGGGTATCGATTAAGCTGTGTCAACGAACTTTCATAGGTAAATTTTGAAATGGTAGATGACCAATTTTAAGTTTGTCATTTCAATATATGAACATGTATCTCTTGGTTGCTTTGAAAAATCTGTGTTGTCAATGTATTGTATGTTAACTGCAATTTTTTATCTCATTTCCACAATGGTAAACCAAGAGTAAGATTTGGCAGTATTTGTTGCTAATAACACGCACATGGTTTCTGATGATGATTAAAGCAATAGGCATGGTTGTCATGGACATGCTGATCAAAGTCTAGAAATCCAAGAAGCTGGCTTGGCAAGCATTCTAACATTTAAATCAAAATCTGGTTTTGTAGATTTTTCAGAATACTAGCCATGTTTTTTGGAACAAAGGCTTTTCTTCTGCTACAGAATGCCTTGTTGAACTGATCATTAGAACCATCCTTGGTCCAAAGCTATATAATACTCATTCCTGTGCTGTCAGTTTGAAGCATAATATTTGCAGAATTGCCAAACACTAGTTACTCTCTGATGTGTCAATTACTAAATACTGAGCAGTCTGAGAAGCTGATAGTGTGGGTTTCCATCTTTGCAAATCCTAGTCATCACTCCACAGCTAGTACGGAAACAGAAAACATGTTAAAGCTCAGTCTGAGGAAAAAAAAAACATATAGTCTGAGAAAACATCTGTGTTGATTAAATAATAGCATGCTGGTTTTGCAGGCCTCTGTCTTAATAAAAAAAAAGACTTGGAGGTATTGACACAAGCAAGCACTGTAACATAAAAGTATTCGGGAAGCATGGTAATGTGGTGACAGGTCTGGTGTTGGACTTCCAACAGCTGGATTGAGTACGTAGCCCTACCAGGTTTCCTGTCTGGTCTTGGTCGGGTCATATAATCAGACTATACCTCAGCTCTTCATTTAGGCCTTGGGGGAGAGATCCTTTTGCTGTTCCCTGCTATTTTGGCAGTGATTGTGGCATTGCGTAATCAATTCAGATTCCGTATGGTGATGCAGCTTCTGTAGCGTAATGGAACCTTGAACTTCATCTGGGCTGTCTAGGTGTTATAATATACCAAGCAAATA